>NQII01001371.1:448837-515898 GCA_002778355.1 Clitarchus hookeri
GGGGGGGGGGGCAAAGGAAAATAACGCACCGTATTTGTGTGCTACACATTAGACATACAGTGAAAAATATTTTCGTATATAAATATAAAATATTTTACTCTATACAAATAACATACCAAAACTGGGTTTAATAGCAGTGTACATAAAAAATATATGGAAAAATCTATTACCATAATACCTCCTTATTCTCAGTTTCAATGCACATTAACTATGGAATAGGTACAATTTACAAATAAATTACAAGTGAAAATTTCATTTAACCAAAAAATAATTTATTTTATTGAGAATGGTGGCCATTTCAAAATGGCCACCGTTGCAGTAATATAACAGGCTGTAACTCTGTTTTCCTTTATCCGATTTTCATTTTATTTTTTGTAGGATAGCTCTTTTGACGGTAGTTAATTTGTTTCCCTACAACTGAAAATTTAAGAATTTTTATTTTAAAATTTGTTGCTACGAAAAAACAAAGCAGAAATCGACAATATGTGTTTTGATAAAAGTGAAAGATAATTTTATAGGCTCTAATTTTATATCTTACACAAGGATGCTAATCTTCACTACAGCAGCATAATAACAGAAATAATCTGGGGAAGTGTATGTTTTTAAGTGACATATGTTTATTATTAAACTTAATTTCTTATCTTTGAACTGTTTTATCCTCACGTAGTCTGTTTTTACCTTATGTGCAATATTTCCACAACAACTAAATGCATTCGTATTATTTTATGTGGTAACGAGGACTTGATTGCTTGGGAAAAGGTAGAAATATGAAGAGGTATTAGCAAACCATGTTGTAAATGTACATATTTTATACAGTTTTATTTTGTAGTGTAAAATTAACAATTTAAATTAAAATTTTTACCATATTTGGACGTTCTTTTTGTATGTATGACACTTCAGAAAATTTTTGAATTATATTGAAATCATGCTTACTTTAATTATTGTTTAAATTACGTCTCATGTCAAATTGTCTAATATAAAGTTACTATTTTGATTACAGACACATCGTTTCACTGTATACACCCAACATGAATAATTTTGTTGTAATATTTCACATTAAATTAACTTCATTTTCATCTTCACTTTATAATATGAGTGTATCACTGCTTACACTGTTTTCATATAAGTCTTCGTATCCAACACAGCTTCACATTTATGTGCAAGGGAGGTTATTTGTTGAACTCTTACAACGAACGCTCTGACATTTTATTTTGACACAGCTGCACTTAACAAGCTCAAGTATTGCTAGAGGGGCTGGAGTATTGTTGCAAGTAACAAGGACTAAGTGGCCATCTTCAAGCTGCTAGCCAAAGTTTGTGGGATTTGGTGAGCTTGGATGTCTTTGGTCGCACTGACGCCATTCCATTGCCTGCAAATGTGCCCTCAATACATCCAGTTTCAGTGATGACCTCGTTGGAGGGAGATTTTCACCTACCACTTGCTTTTGTATAAAAAGCCACATCCCGCATATCTCCCATTTTAGTGGTAGTTGTACTGGGCACGTACATTTTGCATAAAAATCTCTCAATATCCATCATTACATCATTAGATACTACTTCAGTTTTACCAAGGTTCTCCAATACATGTAGGACATTATTGTCCGCTGTGGCTTCCAGAAACTTAATTTCCCTTTTTTGAGAAAGTATCCAGTGATGTCAGCTCCTGATATTGAGTGTAAGCCCACACGCGCTTCAGCTTTTAGATTTCCTAACTTGCTGTATATTGGTCGAAGCGGTATAGTTCGGTTCCTCTCTCCACTTCCAGTGATGAAGTTTGTATTTTGTGGGAGTGACGGATACTTGCTCAGAGCAAGAACAAGGACATCTGGGTCAGGAGAGAAGATGTCTAATTGTGTTGCTCCAGCCTTTTTTGCTTCTATGACATGCAAAATAATCTTTGCATCTTCCTCTTCATGTGTACTGCTCATATAAGATGCACATTCATTTGTTCCCTTAGCAACCTGTCTCCAAGCAACTACCACAGCCTGACCTGTGTATGCCGCATTTTTTTANCACATTCATTTGTTCCCTTAGCAACCTGTCTCCAAGCAACTACCACAGCCTGACCTGTGTATGCCGCATTTTTTTTAAACTGTTCAGCTAAGAAGTTTGACAATTCATCCTTTGTCTTTTCATGGGAAAGGAGCTTCTGTTTCGATATCGTGTGAATGACAGCTTCAGGTTTAATTCTGTAANATCCTTTGTCTTTTCATGGGAAAGGAGCTTCTGTTTCGATATCGTGTGAATGACAGCTTCAGGTTTAATTCTGTAATGAGTTTGCTCAACATTACCTCAGCGTCTTTCCCTAGTCAACTGCTTTAGGGAATTATCGATTTACGAGTCAAATATCAAGTGGGTACATTTGTATGTACAATACTTTTTATTTATACGGTTGATAAAGTGGTTTGCCAAGACTGAAAAAANATCAAGTGGGTACATTTGTATGTACAATACTTTTTATTTATACGGTTGATAAAGTGGTTTGCCAAGACTGAAAAAAAAATTTATGTTAGGTGGTTTGTCGAGTGCATATAACTCAGCCATTGCATCAATAATAGCAACATAGCCATAAGTGTTGGGTTGCATTGCTTCGACCACATCTGGGTGGTTATCATCATGCTGGGAGTTGTCCGGTAATGACTCGAGTAGTTCAATTAGCTTGCTCTTCTGAGAGCAGTGTAACATTGTTCNTCATGCTGGGAGTTGTCCGGTAATGACTCGAGTAGTTCAATTAGCTTGCTCTTCTGAGAGCAGTGTAACATTGTTCCATCAGGAGCAAAAATTGAGGTGGTACAACAGAAAATTCATAATTACTGATGGTAACACACACGTCCACCTGAGGACGTGATCTGGCCACTATGAGCATTCTTGCAAAAAAGGTATCTGTCTTGTTTAAGTTCCAAAATGGTATATTTCATTGTTATTTGAACTTTCTTCACTGAGTGTTTGCAGATGCTTAGATATAATTTCGTTATGGGATCCCATAGGTTGACTTTACCAGTAATTATGTGCTCCTTTGCGAATTTAGTAAACTGTTCTTGCCAAATGGTTGGCATGTTACACATATCCTCCTTCATCTTCTGAGGCATAACTCACATTGTACTTATGTTTACCAGTCCATCTCTACAGTATTTGAATGGGTTCCGAACTACCTCTAGTGTTTTAAAAAGTGCTGAAAGATTTTTACTTTGCCTTCCTGAAGCAACTTTTTCTCATTTCATCATATTAAGTCTTATCGTTTGGCTGAAACCCAGCCATTTCCCTAACTTCTTTTACAAGTCCTGTAAGCTCAGGATAGCTAAGGAAGAAACATGTTCATGCATTTTCATTAAGAGTACCTACCTTATTTTTCACGGGAAATGTAAACATAGAAATTCTGTCTACTCAATTTACTCGTCTAGTCTTACAGCCGACGTACCAACATCGCTGGTAACTAACACATGCCACTAGTAAAACATGAGTAGGGTATTCACAACTTCAACGATAAATCGCGTGAGACAGGCTCGCATTTAGCATAACGTGAACGAACACGTGGGTGAGCAGAACAACTGACGGCCAGGGTGATGACCTACTTTTGCCGGCTGCAGAAACTGGCAACACCGCACGGGTGGCGAGGTATTTCGTCTNGACGGCCAGGGTGATGACCTACTTTTGCCGGCTGCAGAAACTGGCAACACCGCACGGGTGGCGAGGTATTTCGTCTGCTGCGTCTCCTGCTACCTGCTACCACCCAGTCGAGAACACTAGCGCTCCTTTGAATCATTACAAAAACTAACACAACAGACTGGTCAGACTTTTTCTTATACCATGGCCACAGTGTATATATTTACTCAATGATTAAATTGAGTAGGAGTGGAGGAATTAGGTACTCATTCAGTAATCGAGAACCTTTGTAGTACAGCAATCAGACTTTTGCTTCCCACCAAGGCGAACCGAGTTTGATCCCCGGCGGAGTTATCCGGACTTTCGCATGTGGGATACGTGTCGGACGTTTCCATTCGCCGACGAGTTTTCTCGAGGATTTCCGGTTTCCCCAACCCTTGCGTTCCGCCACTGCTCCATATTCACCTCATTTCACCCTTACATATGCTCAAGACTTCGCTGTTAATAGGGCGTAGTACATAAATTAACGCTGAACACGTTAATTGTAGTTAACAGGTTTCTGGAAGCCAATAGAGAAAGCTCAATAAAGGGCAATAAATAACAGTCTCCGCCAACTTTGTGAGCAAATATTTTTTAAGGAGTGGTACATTACTTTAGCGCGATATCTTACTCAGCGTTAGAACGTGTGAATTTACAGCGAAAGAAATAGCTCAGAAGAAATGCATCATGCTAGCAAAGTATTTTCTCATGAAATTAGCGAAAAATATTATCTAAGATTGCCGTTTCTTAGCTCTTCTACGTTAACTTACAAAAACCTGTAATTTTTATCATTATGTTTAGTGTTTATGTACCACGCCTTAAGTCCAATAGTTGAGTAATTCCTGTGGAGCAGGGAAGGGAGGAAAAGTCACATTACGTCAAAACAGGGATCCCCGTGGTTGGTGGGCGCGACACGGATTCTTAACCACAGTTCGATGCGACATCCCGCCTACTGGCCTTCACAGCACACGCACTAAATGTTGAGGAAAGTTTTGCACCAAAGGTGGTGTAGTGGTCTAGACTACTCGCCTCCCACCAAGACGGGATCGAATCTCAGCGGGGTCGGTTCTGGAGCTTCGCGTGTGGGAATCGTGCCGAACGATGCCGCTGGTCTGCGGGTTTTCTCGGGGATCTCCCGTTTCCACCACCCTTGTATTCTGGTGCTGCTCCATACTCGTCTCACTTCACCCTCATCGTTTCTCAAGACCTCGATGTTAAGAGCCGCCCAAATCTCTACACCCCACTCTTCAGTCTGCCACTCAGGATGGAGCATTAAGAGTGATGAGTATTTGCTATTGGTCCTGAGCACCGCAGGGAGCGTCGAATGAGCGAAGGTCCAATGAAACACGCGACACTAACGTATACTAGTACGCCGTACATCTTGGTACCGAAATGTAACGCGAAATTATATGGTCTCTACTGATCAGTCACTGAAGACAACCTCTACTGTTCGTCCCGTTGTACTACTTAACTTATTATGGTACTTGTGGGTTTGTGCAACTTTAACCAAGTTGTTTTGTTGAAATAACTTTTTGAAATCTGTGCGATGCAAGATTTTAAGTCATAATTCCCACATTCAGGCTAAAAAAAATGGTGATAGTTATTTTTTAAATGATTTTTTAACCAACTGCATCGGTATTGTGTCACGACACCGTAAAATATCCTCAAAATCTAGGAAAGCAATGTTGACTCTTGATGAACAGCCTTAAGTGAGAGAGGGGATATATTATTTTCTGGGGAGACGTCTCTGAGACTTGCTAATTTGAGCAACGTCATCGGGTGTAGCTGAAGATGTTTCCAGACCGAGATGACGGCGAGGAGATAAGGAGCGGAGTTTACCGCCGCGCGGGGACTGGATTAGACCCCGGGTCGTGGATACGACGACACGCCGCTGCATCACGCCGTGCCCGCGTGCTTTATGGCCGCCGTATTGGCTCGGCGCATGCCCGCGACGACGCCACAGTAAGATGACTACACACTGACGAAAGAGCGTGGCGGTTCCTTTGATGTGGGCGTACCCATTCTCTAATTGGCTGCGCGTGTCTCTGGGAACAGGCATCGTTTCTGCTTGGCTTCTGTGTGCTGTGAAAGGTTCCCTATTGTATTCTTAATTACTCTGTTCCCCGGGTCGTGATTGCAGTCGATGAGTAAACTGTTTTTGAAATATGTTGTAGTTGAGATCTCAGGAATAGATCTTTTGAAGCATATATGCTAGTTGTAAGAAAATATTGGTTCATATCCGCACTATGCGTTGGTCAGTGTTGTTTCTATAGCTGCAAATAATTATTTTTATCTGAATTTCGGGTTTTACTCGCACGGTAAGATTTCCTGCAGGGTCGTTCCCGGATTTCCCCTTGTGGGAAACCCGTTACTCATTGAGTACTGACAGCTTAAGAAACTGCTTTTAACACAGAGGCAAATAAAAAAGCAACAGTGGGAAAGCATAATGACACGCCCAGCGCTCAGGACTGATCGAAGGCTGTGGTTGGCGAGTGAGACCCGGATCGCAGCCTTGGTCTTGCGTGCCGGACAATGGGGCAACGCAGTTGTGGGCGGTCGCCAATTCAAGTGACGTGTGTCCTGCCGCACGCGACGCGATGCTCGTAGTTGATACAGCTGAGTGTTGTGCCCGTGGTTTAATCACCTTGGGGCACTGTGCTCCGGCCGCCACGCGTCCTAGCATAATCGATAACAGTACTGCCGAGAGTAATGAATGACACTGCAGAGACAGGGAAAACTAACGAATGCATTTCGTACCTGCACCTTCCTGCTTCACGAATAGCAAGTCTGCTAGCAGTGCTTGGTTTGCTTCACGAACAGGAATATCAGTGGGGTTTGTTCTGTGTATCTATACGTCAATTAACTAAAACAGTGAAAATTTAGCAAAACGTAAAAATGTTACAATCTTTCCAATTTTTGTTCTAATTTCTATAACACGAAAACAAGCCAATTTTATTTGGCACTAATTTTGAACAATACACTTTTAATTAAACGTTAATACGTAGACGGTTTGTCATAATTCGTCAGCAAAATTATTTATACATGCCACTAAGTATTAACGTTAAACTAAGATATACAACAGTGGGCAGGGAATTTTTTTTCTTCATGGGTTGATTTCAGAAACGCTTGCCGCNAAATTATTTATACATGCCACTAAGTATTAACGTTAAACTAAGATATACAACAGTGGGCAGGGAATTTTTTTTCTTCATGGGTTGATTTCAGAAACGCTTGCCGCGAATCCACTGTTTAGAAATAGGATAGAAACGGAGAGTATACATAAATGTTTTTTATGGTGTAACGCGATATGGTCAAAGGTTAAATTCGTATAGTTGCACGCTGTGCTGCTGCAAGACTGCAGACGTACGTGATTGGTCAATCTGTAGCGTGTCTGACTCTTATTCCGGAGGTTTCCGGATCGATTCCATCAGTTGTCTTCCAGTTCCATTCCTGGTAAGGCTGGAGTAGTGTCTTAACATGAAACTCCCCATGTCCTTACTCATTATATTACAATGTGAGTAGGAATTTGATAAATAAAAGTAAATAAGATTATATGCAAAGACTTCACGGCAGTGTAGTGCATTGCGCACAGAGACGGTGAGTAGGTATGATAGAGACCAAGCTATTTCGCGAATTCATTTGAGGACAAGCTAGACTTCAGATACACGTAGATTAGATGTTCTTTTCCAATTTTATTACAGTTTATAAGCAACTCCGTGGACGAATTTGAACCAATAAATTAATCTGCAAGATAATTAGCAGCGAAACCCATCCTCCCTGCTCTGGGGTAAAATTGAAGCATCAGCCAGCGAACGACTGAATCTCGAGTACCTATATAAAGAATTGTAAATTCTAGCTATAGTTGCCAAACGAATCCCTGAAATGTCTACATCTTTAATAATGATTTATCGCGAAAAAGTTTACTGTTTGCCAAGTTGCAACGTACTGTGTACATGACACAAATTATTCTTCCATTATTGGCTGCCCTGTATGTATGAAGCTACTCCCGTTTCGTTGGGCCAGTGAGAATTCTCATGCTCAGAAATCGCACGTTTATGTTTAGTCTGCAAAGAGTTAAAATAACAGTCAAACACTCATCATCCAGTCATAAAAACAATCAAGACACTTCAGTGTTTTAAAAAATATGTTGGCTCATCCTCTCCTCCCCAATTTTATAATATTTGTTGTGAACAGTAATTTGATGGCGCTTTTCAATGTTGCCTTGGCGATAAACTCTTTGTCGGTCTGAGTAGTGCTCAGAATCGTTCAGTGTCTTGTTGTTGTTTTCAAAGGCGTGTGTGTGATGTGGCGGACCCTGGCTCTTCTTGCAGATGTCTGACTTCCCGGTGGAGGGAGTGGAGACCAGCGACATGGCGGCCGTCATGGAGAACTTCCAGAAGAAGAACTCCCTGGCAGGGAGGCAGCAGGTTTCCACCTCCCAGGTCAGTCTCCACCGAGATCACTACTCCCTCCTCCATTGACTTCGCACTTCCAAGTCCCCGGTGCGAATCTCGCGCAAGTCATGCATGCGTTATCCGTAGGGGAAAACAGGTCCCCGTAGTAATCTGTAGTTAAAATCTTGAAGTTAGATACTTGGAATTTGCGAATTCATTTTAGGAGTAAGCTAGTCTTCAAACACACGTATCTTTCTGTTATGTTTCAAATTAGGCCACAGTTTATTAACTACGTCCAGGTGAACTCTTAAGCCAATTACAGATCCGTAAGAAAACAAGCACCGAATCACGTGCCACGTGCTCTGAGGTAAAACTGGTTACACACTTGGGCAGTAGCCAATGAAGAGTAAGTTGAGGCTCAAAATTACATAGGACCGTAGAATCTAGCCTACATATTTAAAAACGTGACATTTCCCTGTTCCTACTGATCCTTTGTTAAAGCGGGTTTCAAAGAGTAATAGTGGGTTCCGAGTCACTTGTCACCCACATGTTGCTCATAAAGTGAGTCGCAACCACATACGCCTGGTTTTTGCGGAAAGAGTTTCACGGAGGCTAGACTTCAATAGCCTACGTGCATACGTGGAATTTTTTCTTATATTATTGGCCGCATGTCTTTATTGTGACACGAAAATGTGGCATTTGACTGGCCTGTCAGGTTTAGGTTACTCCGGTTCTAAACTTCTGTTATTCGCGGGCAGGCACGTAAGGCGCGTAGCAGTTGAAACCATCCAACTGCGAAAATGGTTCTGAGCTGAAGTGTTTTGAAATACAACTAGATAGGAACGCTTTTCGCGAAACGGAGGTTGGGCTCGAACTGTCAGTGACCCATCCTTCTCCCTCGCCACATGGATGTGACTGCTAAGCTGAAGTTAATTTAGTTTATAAGCCTTATTCCGATGAGGTTACGGAAATAAAGTGGGGGAGTTCATGACGATAAGTTAAAAGTGAACCAAAAAGTACTCCTAGAAGTTGCGGGATGTGTACGCATGTCTTCTTCATAGATACCCAGTAATTTCGCATTAAAAGAGGGCTTCAAGCTAGCCTCCACAGTTCTCTCCTTGCTCGAGCAGAGATCACTTGTTCATTGGCTACCGCCACAGGCAGAACTAATACTCTTGTTCCAGCCGGATCCTCGGGATGAAGCTACTGGAGTGATGAATATTTACTGTTGCTTGCGAGTCCCGTTAGGGCGTGTCGGGTGAGTGGGGGTCCAGTGACACATTTGAAACTAACATATACGTGTATAGTCTATTCGCGGTTTCTTCACAATTTTTTAATCAAACCCACGAGCGTTTTATACTNAAACTAACATATACGTGTATAGTCTATTCGCGGTTTCTTCACAATTTTTTAATCAAACCCACGAGCGTTTTATACTTGTTTTAACAAGAAAGGCCTGTTTCTTAGTAAAATTGAAATGTTATTTGTAATTTATTTATCTTTTATAATCCTTCATTTATACATAATATAAATAGTGAGAAAACATGTGTGTTAGTAACGCCTAGTAAGAAATAGTTGCAAAATATTATTACAACTGTGTGCTCACGAATGCGGTGCGTTGTCCTTGCTTAGGTAAGCTTAGTTTGCACGAGGTGGAAGAATATCCTGGAATTAGATCTTTAGCAGGACTTCAGAAAAGTCTGAAGTAACCGTGAATGAATTATATGCCATCTATCGTGGAACAGAATTATAACGCGAACTGTCAGGGTTTCTACTTATGACTATCCGTGCTTCGAACCTGGAACCTTACGGTCCGTAGCGACCTCAGCTAACCGTGTTTGTGTTGAGAATGTCGCGTAGCAGTATAGATTGGTGGATTCTGGCACTTTCGACTTAACAGTCCCTAATTGTTCGTTGTCGCACTGGCTGGACGTGTTATCTCGACGACGTGTGTGATCGGCACTGCGGTCACGGCCACTGTGAACTACGTTGTCGTACTCGCGACGGGTTCTGTGTGTTCCTCGGTTATAGTTCATCTGCAGTATTCTCATTATCGGCGTTCGTCATCAAAGCTTTATAATTTTTTTCCCTGCGATAACCCTTTTGACATAAATGACTTCGCGATCCCGTAAACGCTTGGGGAGAATAATAAGGAATTGGTTGTTGAGGACTGTGATATATTCACTATCCACTTTTGATTCGATACGTGCTGGCTGTATCGGTATCGATGCGACGNGTTGTTGAGGACTGTGATATATTCACTATCCACTTTTGATTCGATACGTGCTGGCTGTATCGGTATCGATGCGACTTATATTTCCTGCGATATATAGTAAATATCGGTACCATCAAAATTATCTCCATCTTGAAAATTTCGACTACCTGCTTTGGCGAGGTCGCTAGGGTGGCATCAGACCACCATGTACCGGGTTAAAATTTCGATCAAGCAGTGGATATTTGTGTCGTTTTTGGGTATACGTTTACGTTGTCTTAGTTTGTAAGCCATCTCTTGGTGTGGTTTATTGTTACGGATAGGTGTGTTAATGAAATTCTCAAGTGGAGGAATNTTAGTTTGTAAGCCATCTCTTGGTGTGGTTTATTGTTACGGATAGGTGTGTTAATGAAATTCTCAAGTGGAGGAATATTGGCCAATGTTTCTTCCAGGGCGTTTTTGTTCCGAGGGGGTGAATTAACCTTGCGATTGGTGCACTACTTCTACGTTAATTTAATCCACTAATACTCTATAATAAGCAAAATTTTCATTTTGTTTCGATGGTCTGTGGTGTACGAACATTACATAAAAATAAGGATGACAAGTAGATATTCATCGCCAACGTAGGTTCTCAATTTAATTCAGCCATTTTATTTTTACCAATTAATACAGTTATCTAATAAAATCCCTTCGGAGACGAGAGAGGTTCGACGGTATTTACTTTTGGGGAGGAAAAGGAGGGGAAAAAGGGAAAGAAATAATTATTTCTGAAAAAAAAAATCTGAGTGTGGTAGACAGTGTCGTGATTTGGGATGTTTTCTCGAGGTTCTACCAATTCCTCTCCCCGTCTTCATTCTGCCGCTGATCCACCCCCAGCTCACTCCGACCAGCTTGTCCCTTGGGCAGGGCGGCCCGACTCCAGTTAGCGCCAAACCCCTGATGGCGGTAGCGACGTGCATGTTTTCATTTCCGCCGTAACTCCGTGCACCACGTCGCAGTTGCGGCATTTCAAGAATGTCGTATCGTGAGAGATACAACATGGATAACGTACTCTGGCCTTGTCGATGCGGGGGGTCGNCAATTTCCTCGCTGGGGCGAGGCGTGATTAATCCTCCACGCCACCCGCCCATCAGACTACCTCGCATTCTTCGCCGAATACGAAGGTTGGCATGTGTGGTGCGCGCGTGCACCCGCTCGTTACCAGGCCTTCCAGTGTTTACCTGCATTCCTCGCCGGCCGCCTTTTGTTCCGACAAACCTGCCGACGTCGCACAGCACACGAATACGGCAGAGCCGTGCTTGGCCCTAGGGCGGCACATTTTTCAAAATATAGACAGTACATTGAATGGAAATTTTTTTATCTACTGCGTGTTGTTTTTTTTTTTTCAATAGAAGCATTATTTTCTTCGGCTTCCTAACATTTACGCTGTATTTACACAGCGTAAATGTCTCCTGCCATCAGCTGATAGGGGGAGATTATAGTTAACGTAGGTTATATCGGTATAGAGCAGTATGTACCTTACGTATTAGTATTAGTTAAGGCGTAATGGTATTTTGCCACATTGTAGCTACGTACAAGGAGACGAAATGGCGTGACGGTTCCTTTGATGTGGACGCGCCCATTCTATGATTGGCTACTGCATTCTGCGAAAAGGTCCCCTATTGGCTGGGCTGCCGGCTGGCGAGAGTAGGTTACCAGGTGCTGATTGGCGAGCGGCCTTTCCGACATCCTGCTGGTTATGTAAAGCCATTTTATTGGCGTGTGTTGTCGGATAAGCGGTATGAGCGGCGGCTGTTTCACCTCTGTATTCTTTAGTACTCTGTGCTGTTGCAGTATCCGCCACACTCCTCACATGAGAACCGCGTATGATGCAATGAAGTTGATGTTGTTTTCCTGCAAACCGCGACTTCATGTTAGAACCATAGAGGTTGCCGTTCATTGTTCATGCGCGCTTTAAAACTCGAGGGGAAAATATTCGGATGCGGAGCGAATGGACTTTTCAGAAGGCGCAGTTCAATTCGCCACGTGCGTGACTCGACGCTCACAGCGGGCAGATGGGCAGACTTGTCCGTCCTTGGCTGCGGGCTGGGAACTTTGGAGGGGCCCAGCTTCCTGAAACGACACTTAAAAAAAGAACCGCTGACATGCCAGCCAGTTCTTCGCAAATAAGTTTTGCGGGAAGGGCGTGCAGGAGGTGAGGAGACTATCGCCCCATCTCCGAGGTCGCTTATTTGTAGCACTGCCCCTGTCGCCACGGAGTAAATGCTTACTAAGGCGCTCTATAATTAAGTTCGCCGTGGATTAATTTAGCGTCGGCTTAGTCGCACGTGCCAATCAGATCGGCGTGACAACAGAAGTCTCACCGTAGCTAAATACTATCTTAACTACGTGGCATTTTAAAACCATGATGCCCCTCGCACAGCTGTCGCAGTGAATTGAAATTTTGGGACATCTTAAAAAAAAACTCTTTATAATGTTGGGTTATGCATCTAAAGAAATTGGTACAGCACCAATCATCAAGTGGAGCTTCTCCCTTCCCTATACCTCAAATTCTAAAGTGAATCATTTTTTCCTAGATATATTGTTTTCCGCTCAGAAAGCCGGTCTTCAAATTTATTCGAGGTTTCGCGCTCCGTTCAGTTCAACTAAAGTTAGCAAGTTTTCTATCAAAGGTGCTTCTAACAACCATACTAACTTAAAAAATGGTTGGAAGCAAAACACGTATTTTGGTTACGAGGAAATCATGCCACTGTGCTACCAGGTGACTTGGTCTTTCGGACGAGGATAGGAATGTGATAATACAACAGGAATGTGAAGTCGTGACCACGAACACCGTTTTCGTTTCGGAGATCATTATCTAATGACCAGACAGAATCGCTAGTCATTTTATTTCTTTGGTACCCAGTTATAGGCCGATACTTAATTATGCGTTGTCTTGAAGCAGGGACTTTTTTCTTCTGCGACTTTCTAAGAATTAAACTCTTGCGTCCTCCGGCTTTCCCCTTATGAAATTATTAGTAAAAGTAAAGGTTTACAAAATTTCTTGAGGAGCAGAGCCAATCTCTACATACCATATTTTTAAAATCATTAATTATATTCGTCATCGGGCAGCTAAAAAAACAGAAGCTAAATTGTCGCGTCGTGTGTCCAAAAAGTAATCCCTAACCGTAAAAAATTTGTTCATTTATCGCGCTTAGTTACAAACTTGTCAGACGCTACCCGAAGTAGTCAGTCCAACACAGAGCCTACTCCCAGACTATCGTGTGGTAAGAGAGTTGTTTGGGTCCGCAGAATATTTGTTTACGCAACGCCAAACGAACATTACACTGATTAAACAGAATTTCCTGGCCAATAAACCGGAGTTAGCTCTGATCTGTCGTGTTGAATAGGTTTGGGTAACCCAATCCTGTTTTCAATTAACTTTGTTCTGTATTTGGTCGTCACTTTTAATTATTTTAAGCCCATTGTCTTCTGTACGTTTGTCTGTTCCGTGCGTTGGCACTGTCCTTGCCCGCGTTCCTAATCCGCGGAGTCAGGCCGGTTGATCCCCCCGGAGTCCTTGGGACTGCGCACGTAACAATGCGGCTTTGTGATCGGCGAAGTGACGGGGCGGTTTGCACTGGGCGGCCGTCAAACCTCGCGCCTCCTGCGACATTTTAGTACTCGGGCGGCGCGGGGAGGGCGTCATCGCGCACCTTAGCCTGTCTCGTGTCGAGGCGTGTTCGAAAGACACACCCTCACAAGTGTATCGCTCTTTGTAAGCGTCCGGCTCAGTTCGCGTGTAGCTGCGAAGGAACCAGCAGACCTCCTGAGGCCGCCAAAGTAATCATCTGCGGAAGCGAAAAAACATAAAAACACATGTGGAAAATATCTTTGATTGAGATAGATGCTTTTGTAAACGCTACGAAATTAATTCAACATTTTCTTGACGTCGCCAAGTATTAACTGTTAAATACAACATTGAGACGTTAATTTTGAATCACAAGGTTCCGGGTTCAAATCCAGAGTAGGCTTTAGATGTGCGTGCTTTTTATATGTAAGGTTAGGTTCATTTATGATGTTAGTTTTTTTACTCTTTTACAAAATATTTCCTTTGTGCAGTGTTGTGTGCAGTGTTAACGTATTGACTCACTACTAGCACAGTCTTCATACAATTATTCTACAAAATTACAATAGTGAGACTAATAAAAAATTATCAAATGTTTGGTTAAAAGCATTAAATGGGCTGCCTCAAACAATTTTTTTATGTGCCACATTTTTTAGTGTTTTCAAAATTAAATACGATAACTTTAACGTGATAGACCAACATTTTAACACTTTACTTATATTTTTTTTTTTTCAAAATGACACAGTTTATTGTGCGACATGAAATTGGCTGGTAATTATAATATATAAGTATACAAGCAATTACAAAAATATATTAAATATATTTCTTGAAAGTTGTGCCAGTCATAATGAATGAATAATGAGCAATTTTTGCCAAAACTATGAAGAAATTGTAAGTTGCAAAATTAGAGTCTTGAAAGAGGCAGCGCTCATTTTACTAGTGTCATCCAAAGCAAGGTTGTTTAAGGGCAATTTTCCTCGAACTTGGTTAAAATTAGAAACGTTGTTTAAGGCGTGCCAAGGAAGCGGAAACTGGGGGGCGTCGTGCGTGCGGCACGGCGCGCGACAGCGGGATTGGGTATATTTGCCGCGGTGAGTGTTTGCTGGCCGCGGTCCAGAGGCTCGGCGACTCACCGCCCCGCTCTTCTCTCCCCTGTTGCAGCAGCAGCAGCAGTTGCTGGCCAACAGCACGAGCACCAGCACCACGTCGTCGCGCGTCGCCAAGAGCTCCTGCACCACGTCCTCCTCCTCGTCGTCGTCGCAGCGCGTGCACCACGTCAGCGAGATGAAGGCTTCCTCCATGAAGTCAGACCTCTCTGAGCTCAAGTCCAGCATCTCCGAGATGAAGAACCTGTCGAGCTCCGCNGTCACCTTCCCCGACCCGGACACGCCGCCGCCACTGCCTCCCGGCTCGCACGCGCTCGTCGTCAACGGCGCCACCTCCGCTGCCGCCGCAGCCGCAGCAGCAGCGGCAGCGGAGACCGTCAAGTTCGAGCAGAAGCGGATGACGTCGGCGTCGAAGACGAAGGTGGTGACGGAGGCGTTCAGCTCAGAGAAGGCGACGGCGAACTCGTCGGAGGTGAAGCGCGTGCAGGCGGGCGAGGTGAGCTACCAGGAGCAGAGCGCCGCGGCGGCCATGCGGGCGCGACTCGAGGTGGACGGCGTGTCTGCGGAGAAGTCCCTCGCCGTCAAGCAGGTCAGTGGTCCTCCCTGACGTCTTTCTTCCCGGCCGTACCTTTGTCGCTACATTGCTCCTTTACTCGGTCCCATCTGTTACTCTGATTCTTATAATGTCTCATTCCGACACCAGGCTACCAGGAAACTTGGTACTGTAGCCACAAAGGTGCCGCTTAAAGGAACGTTGAAAGAAACGAAACATCTTATTGGTGCGCTTCTTATGTTGTGAGACTGGAAACATTTGGCTATTTTTTAAAATTATTGTATGGGGCTATTATCTACTTATTTGTGTCAATGTAGAACGGTTGTACACAGTAGTGCCACTTATCTTTTGGTCCCTGCTGGTCGATGAAATGACAGTCTAATGTGATCCATTCTCGTAAGCGTTACGAACACAGCATTAGTGAAATACTGCCCATGGCCGAAATGAACACGCATATTACCTTCATTCAACGCCTTACGTTGAAAAACTCCTAATTTGTGCTGGTATTTGGAACAGCTTGGTTTCGTGATATCCTGTAATACCTAGATAACTCTAGGGCTCACGGTTTTTGATGTGAAAGTAATTATTTGTGGTACTCGTTTTAAAGTTAGATTATGTATTTGTCCTAAAAAAACGTACTTTTCATGGAAATGTACTTTTAAAGATTAATTTAATGGTGGTTGTAGTGCAGGCCTTCTTTCTACAATCTAGGTTGCTTCCTCGTAATTAACTTGATTGAGTGAGATGGCAAAAGATTCTGTGTTTGGTATTATCCACATTTTGTTCTGAAATAATGTATATTTTTAGTTTCATGCATGATTTTTTTAGCTGCTAAGAGTAACATATATTCAGATGTTTCAGAAATAGAATTTTATACCACTTCTGTTTATTTAAATCTTGTCTGTCGGGCCGTGTTTTCCCCATTACAGCGTGTGTTAGTCAATGGCGATAGTTTTTTGGGTCGACGAGACCTTGTAACTCACTCTGAATTCCTAACTTTTTTTAGTGCATTATTTCGTTATTCGATAATTAACGATTTTCTGTGTTGTTGGGGCACCGCGGTTACTTGTTCAGATGTCGTACTATTTATTACAACTAAGCAAAACTTACGAAACACACCCTCATTTTGGTCTAGGGTGATTGACGTGACAGTTTCGTTTTGGAACACTGCCTAAGGGGACAGGAAAGACGAAGATTAGTGGATGACCCTTGTAGTTGTGGCAGATGGCGTATCGGAGAGATACGCCTCACAATATCGTTTAAAAATATTACGTAGAATCTACCTGCCTGCTTTCATGCTATCGGCATCGCCACTAATTGGATGCCTCCAGCGACAAGGCTAAACTGTTTCTCAAGCTGCTTGACGTGCCCTCAATATCGGACTGAGTAGCTGAAGTCTGCGCGGCTATTCGCTGGTCTTGTCAGACTTGAATGGTTGTTTACAGCGTGAAACTGAATTTGAGCACTTTTGTAGTGGACCATTGAAACAAGGCGTACATGCATTTGAGACACAGAACTTATTGGCTGTAGGAAGGCGCCGATTTGTAGGAAACAGAGAATACCAACCCCTCATAATTTTCAGTAAGTGTGAAAAAAAGTTTGACAGGACTTTTTTTACCTCTAACGTAAAGGATTTCTTGTTGTTTGTTTTGAAATGATGCATTCATGAATAATAGTACACCATCACACACACACACACACACACACACACACACACACACACATATATATATATATATACACACACACACCTAAACCAGAGATATTGAATATAAATTTTTGGCGAGTGTTGTTTATGGCATTACCATATCTTATTAAAAAGTTGGTAGATATAAATATGTATGTTTGTAATGCAAATTATGAGTATCTGTTTTAAAACCATCATGGAGTTGAAAAGTACATAATTTCCGCTAAATTGCAATACGCAGGTATAGTACTGGGCCGAGTAACTCCTTACTAACAAATGAAAATTGGCTCGAATTATTTTGGGTATAATTTCATCCGGTTTCTAGCAATACCGCTTAAAAACACAATTCTACGTTTGAATGGGTTTCAGGGTGAAGTTATTTCAGTCCCCGCTTACAGTGTTGAAGGAGTCATGTGCACCTAAGAGCTATAACGGGCTTCACGGTGTTTCATCAGCGGTATTTTTGTGTTCGTCGCAACGGGCGGTCTGCCTCACGCTGTGTAGGTGAGGTACCTGGAAAGACGGGCGGTGATTGTTGATTCTAGATGCAAACAGCGGGGATCTTGGCGCCTGTTCCGCGGATTTCCGCACAGATGCGGGTTCTCGCGAGGGATGGCGGAATTGTCTTGCAGAGCCCGAAGAGTCCGTTCCAATCCTCGAGGGTGTTGCGGCCAAGGACGCCGTTGTTTACCTTGGCAACGCGGCTCCTTTCTTTTGCGTCGACGGCGACTTCCCAGACCGTGTGTGATCTANCCCCCGCCACTGACGCGACCTGCCAATACCCCGAGGGCAGTCCGCCAAGAATCTTCATCTTTCTTCTTTTCTGTCTGTCTTCGTGCCAACAAGTTCCGCGCGATGTGTTGTAGCGCAATGCGTCTCCGGCCCGGTGGTAAACTCGCCACGTCATGTGTGTTGACTGCTGCGTCGTAACCGAGCATGCCTGATGACGCGACTGGCGAATTAGAAAGGTCTCCTGTTCGATCCCGGCATGCACGAATGACGACTCCTCTCACGTGGTAAACTGCCCATTGGACGCCGGCACAACTTCCCTTCTGATTAAGGTTCTGATCAGTCGAGCTTGTGAATAGCTTTGTGTTTAACGTCGTAGGGTTATGCAGCGAAAGGCTTAAAGCGACGATCCATACAAGATAAGAGCAGACTCTGAACCACTTGCGAATAGTCATTGTGCTCGTATGTTGAAACATACCTGAGATTGAGCGGGAAACATCACCGATCCACCTCCTTGCTACATGAACATGTAGCTGAATAAAATGAAGATTACTCATTATTATTGTTGTTGTTCATTTCTTACACATGAAATCATTGCCCATTGCATTACTGAAATAATTGAATTAAAATTCGTCTTTGTCACGCTACCTACCACATTTTTTAGTTTATTTAGACGGCCAGAAACATTAAAAAGTCTTTACTAAACGAAAATACTGAAAGAATGTAATCGTATTCCGTTGCACTTGGCTTGATGAATGATATAGGTAAGGGTCACCAAGATGGCGGAGAAAAAAGGGCAAGCGCACTAACATAATAGCGTCTGTAAAAAATTTGAAAACTGTTTTTTAATCTTGTCTACATATTAAATTTTAATTCGTGACATTGTTTTTAAAAATCAGAAAAACCAAGTTTACAGAAAATTAAGGTGAACATGCAACATTTTTATCATTTTACCACGCTTGACACACAGTGAAAAATAATTATACAATTTCTACTAAGGAGACACAAACCTCCCCTCCCCAATCTTCTATGGTAATCCTAATGGACGTTCTGGATGCATGATAAGAACTATGATGTAGTATTGAGTCAAGTTGGAAATCTGTAAACAGA
Source organism: Clitarchus hookeri (assembly GCA_002778355.1). Taxonomy (NCBI): domain Eukaryota; kingdom Metazoa; phylum Arthropoda; class Insecta; order Phasmatodea; family Phasmatidae; genus Clitarchus; species Clitarchus hookeri. The sequence goes on from NQII01001371.1 coordinate 467,877, forward strand.
AAGTAATGGCGTAAGGGTGAGAGTGCGAGGAAATAAGGAAATCAGAGACGTTCCGTGAGTTATTGCGAAATATGGGGAGTGGTCGCGTAGGGCGAAGTCGTTTTGCGGACGTGAGATTTGCGACAAGCTGCTTGGCTGTTGTTCCCGGTATGATCGCCGTAATCTGATCGACTTCCGAGACACCGCGAGTGTTCGGCTTCGCGGGAATCCATAATTCGTTATTTTGCTCCTTCATTATGCACCCACCGTTCAAGGTCGGTTTGTGTGCAGTTTGGTCCGGCGCGGCGGTCACGCGTTGACAGCACGCAGAGTCGTTAACTGCTGAAGTGGCAGTTCTGTTGTTCGGGCAGACGTGTCGTGTTCGAAGAACTTCAACTGGGCGGGCTGTCCCACGTCTATCCGTGGGACCTGCCGCGGCGGTTACTTCGTCTTCCGGTGACTTACCTTCCATCCGTCGCGCCGGCCTCATCCCCTTCGTTGCCAACCTCCCACCAAGGCGGAACCGGGTTCGATTCCCGGCGGGGTCGCTCTCGAATTTTCGTACGTGGGAATCACGCCGGAGAATGCCGCTGGTCGATGGGTTTTCTCGGGGATCTGAGGTTTTCCCCGTCCTCGCATTCCTGCGCTGCTCCATTTTCAATCTTGTTTCACCCCCAACTGCTCTGAAGATCTCTTTAAGAGCCGCCCAATCTCTTCACTCCACTCACTCACTTCACTTCACTGCATCCCAGATAGCTTGCAACAGACTTGCAATTTGACTTGAATTTTCCTTGGCAAGGAAGTTTGTCGTATCATGTGTGATTTAAGCCTGATTTCTCACGACTGGCACATACTTGCTTATGGCTAGCATGAATGGCTTGAATTATATTTGTAGCAGGTGTAACTAATCAAGATTGTTACAAGCTTAACACGTGGAAACTTGTTAGCTTGATTCAAGCATGCTGGTTTGCATAAACTTACAGGATTGTTATGACAAGCTTGAATCAGGCTTAAAATTGCCATCAGGGACAGACGGAAACTGATTTTCGTCTTCGGCGCATGCCCCCAACATGGAGTTAGTTGACGTTTAGTTTTCCCAAAGAACTTGTTAAGTCACGTATTTATGTTATAAAATGTATACGGTAAACTGAACACTTTTTGGTACATGTTGGAAACAAAAAAAAGCACCAGTCCTGAAGGAGCTGTCATTTATTAACGTCAAGTCACAAAAAAAATTTCATATTTGGCGTGGCCGAGGGGTACGAATTACCCTTTAATATTTAGGCCTGGGAGGGGGTGAGATATTATTATGTGGGTCATTTATTATCCTCCGATTTCCTAGAAATTACCGCCTGACCCAGTGGCCCAGAAGGTTGCCTGATCGATCCACCTGCAGTGCCGTCTGCTAGACATAGCGTCTCCCGCGGTGGGCGCTGTGATCGCGGCGTTACGCCATGGTCACCGAGGAATATTTAAAGTCTCAACGATCGCGGCTCACGCGTAGTCACTTGTTTACAACACTTCAGTAGTCAGCTTCCTCGCAGTCCACTCCAGTTGAGTTTCGTCGTGACCCTTACTTTGCTGTTCCGTTCCAGTCACCGAGATAGAAAAGTGGGGAAGCAATTTTTATCCCGCTAAGTCACGGAGTGTGACATTTTGGTTCACGTGTTGCAACTTCCAAGTTATTTTCGTCGGACTGTAGGGCTGCTTGTGTTGGCGCAGTACTTTGCTTTCCGCAACAGGTGAAATACTTTCTGGATGCACGAAAACATGAACACCGACTGTTCATGAACCTGAGACGCAGAATTTTCCATAAATCGGATTACCCTCGTGTAAGAAAGTGTAGAGTTCAAAGTTTGGGTCTCAGGTCGCACGCAGGGTTACACAACGAAAGACTAAATGCCACGGGACCTACCTGTAATTGAGTGCTTATAAACTGAGTAATACCAACTTACCTAAACTTATAGCACAATGGCAGCTACCAAACATCCCCCATCTCTACACATTCTGTTCGAGTCGCCGCCAACTCTTTGCGGTAGGTATAAGATGTTCATGGTAAAGTTAGCACTTTTGAGGCCTTATTTCAAGGAGCGGTATTATTCCCGAGATAACTTGAGGCAGGATCATACTTAAAGCAAGTGGTGCAGTTCAATTTATTTTGCATGAATAACAAAACGACTAACGCCGTGCTAACTGAATAATCTTTGGAAATTTACGGTATATATTTGTAAACACAGAATGCTGTTTACATCTTGCTCGTTCCAAAACCATGTTTACTCTTGCTTTCCTAGGCTTTTACTCTCTCTTACTTGACTCTACTCCCGAAGAAACGTTTCGGAACGCCGCCGCGGGGGTGGTGGGGCGCGCTAGGGTGACACAACAGGGGAAAGTACAAGTTGAAGAGGGCAGAGGGGCGAGGCAGTTAGGTCGAGGCTGGTCGATACCCCAGCAAGGAGCCCCCTCGTGACGCGGCAGTGTGCGCCGGGGCGGCGGCCGAGGATGGCGGCCAGGGTGCTGCTGGCGCTCCACGGACCCGTCCACCTCCGGGGTCAGCTCCGCAGGCTACTCACCACTACCGCCGTCGCCATGGTAACCGCCCACGCGTCTCTCCTCCGGGGAAGATGCCTCTATGTCGCTGCACCGCTCGCGTGTTTGTGCGAGCGCGGTGTCGTCACGTGCCCGATGCGCGGCCAGCTTGTTTCCACTGCCCACCTCTGGGGTCGGCCTCTTTTATCTTAACGCAAACGGGCGAGGAGGATCGCCGCAAAACGGATCGCCCCAAACATGCCTGAAGGACACCAAAAAATGGTGTCCCACAGAACGTTGTTTGACAGACACCCCAACGTTGACGTCAGATATGATTACGTGCTTGCCGAACACTAGGCAGTGGGAAAACCGCTTTACACATCGCCGTGGTGGTCCCCAGGGAAGGTGGAGAGATACCATCCATGTCGGATCTTTTTTTACAAATCTTCATAATCAAACTTTGTTACCGGACATTAAAAATCAACGCTTGACGTGTCATATAGGACTACTTTACAGATTTTTTTTGGAAGCGCGAGAGCGATAAAGGCGACTCCACCACGCCCATCAAGTGCGCCGTCGCCGCTGCACGTTGTGGTTGCCCTGACATGCAGTGTTCTTGTGCTGCGTGTACCAATGCGACTTTAATTTTATTGGTGGAAAGTCTGTAACAAGATTTAGTACAGGATTCTGACGTATTTAATTGATTGTATCTGGCGCGTGTATATTGAGATACAGTGCTTTGTAAAATCCGTTTTTGGCTACGTCGAAGTGCGCCGTGATGTCTTGAAATTAATCAACAAACATGGTCTGAAGTGTGCGTTCTTTTCGTAGATCAGTGGTTAGTTTTGTGATAAATAGTAAAGTGAGTTAGTGAAGAGATTTGGGAAGCTCTTAACATCGAGGTCTTGAGAGCTGATGGGGGTGAAGCGAGGTGAGTATGGAACAGCGCCGGAATGCAAGGGTCGGAGAAACGGGAGATCCCCGATAAAACCAGCTGACAAGCGGCATCGTCCGGCACGATTCGATAAATGGTAAAGGAGGTTAAAAGAATAAAATGCTTTACATGCGTTTAGAGCGGAATAAAAAGAAAAACGTGCGGCACAGGAAGACATGAGTTATAAAGGACCAAATGATATGTGTAAATTATTTGTTCATTATTTGTGTATTGTTACGCCTCGTGTATAAATTTACATTGGCATCTACATATAGGCTATTCACGGTAAAGTGACCACTTTTGAAAGCCCTCTCATTTGGAATAATAGTTAATAAATATATTTTATTTTAACCTTACGCGTTAACTTCCGAGTGTCGTGGAATATACACGTACTGTCTTTATTACTTATATGACAATATTTATTTTAAAAGGTTTGTTCAAGGAAATGATATGGCTGAATGGAGAAAGTAATTAGGGCTTATGTAGTTACGTGCAGTGGTTTTTTATTATAACTGTTGATTTCAGAAGCGGACCAGAAGTAGCTAATGGCAGGGTTAATTTGCGTGTCCGGCGGCCTGTAAATTTAGAATCTGTATTCCACTGTGATGTTGAGTNGTAGCTAATGGCAGGGTTAATTTGCGTGTCCGGCGGCCTGTAAATTTAGAATCTGTATTCCACTGTGATGTTGAGTACTTGCCCTGCGTTTATTCGCTGTTACCACAGCGATAATTTTATTCGTATTGTGCTGTGTTGTTACAATAGATTCTTTCCGTTCTTTTTGCGCTGCGTGTTTTTATTTTAAGTCTTCCGGAACGTGTAAAGTGGAATATGATCCAATCGCAAAGTGGCACAAATGCNGGGGGGGTGAAAGTTTTCTTCGTACAATAGTTTATTTTGTTGCGAATACTAAGTGACTATTTGTGTCATCGTGTTTTTAGTGAATTCCAGAAATTTACAGGGCGAATTTTCTTATTTGAAAGCCGCCACATTTTTTTTTTCGGTGTATACTGTCACGAAGTGAATTAACGAGACATTTTGTAGTCTTCATAATAATATCCTTGGCGTGGCCTGTGTGAATCGAAACCTTGCATGATGTGGATGTCTACAGTGAGCGAGCGAGGCGTCAGTTTTCACGCGCGATGACGTCAGCTGCATAAGCTGCGCTGTAGTGGTTGGTGATGAGTCAGCTGGGAAATAAGCTCCGAGCCGTAATGAGCTCACCTTGCACCCATTCATGTGTTGCCGCTGGTTTTTCGCGCTAGATTGTAGATAAAACTTTCCTGCAAGGTTTTGTTCTTAAATGTGGTATGAGCTCGTCCAGCTACACGAGAATGACACGGATGAAGTGAGGCAGACTTGAAGCTACAGTGGTGCGATTGATTTTATGTTATGCGAAGAGGCGAGAAACCTTGCTAGTGTCGCGAACCTAGGTGTCATGTCGAAGTTGTTAAAGACGCGCATTCTTTAGTGCACTCGGTAAAGTACGGGCTGAAAAAAATATGTAGATTGAGAGGGCAGTCATAATCAGCTTAATTGCTGCTCTAGCGAGTAGCCAGGTGTACCCGTAACCAAATGGCATAGGATTTGGTCTTTTTTTTTCTTGCATGTTTGTTCCTGGATAGGAAACCTCAAGTGCGTATCTCATAAATTGTGGTCAATTTCCGAAAGTANTTTTTCTTGCATGTTTGTTCCTGGATAGGAAACCTCAAGTGCGTATCTCATAAATTGTGGTCAATTTCCGAAAGTTACCAAATCGTGTAGTCGTTAGTATTGCAAGTACGCCTTTTTCAAATAGTGGTGTTACTGTCGTTGATAGGTGTAAGAAGAAAGTGTTTTGTCATGCCCTAGCCTGCTANCGCCTTTTTCAAATAGTGGTGTTACTGTCGTTGATAGGTGTAAGAAGAAAGTGTTTTGTCATGCCCTAGCCTGCTAGTTTTTAAAATCACCACACAGCTTATCTGGTTATTGTTATCTTGTTTTGGCTCTCACCACCTTGATGTTAAGAGCCACCCAAATCTCTCCACTCCACTCCGTTGTCTTGTTACACTTCGTGATGGACTCTGGACCTTGTAATTACACGAGAACCTTAATTTTTTTTTTTTTTCGTAATCGCTTGATAACTTGTAAGTTTCCAGGTTAGAGGTTTTCTGAGCTGTACTGTTGGAGAAATATTAATTTATTTCACACGTGTAAAATAGAAAAAAACATTTTTTTGGCCGCTGAAATGTATTATTTTTAGTAAAATAGGCATATAAACAGACTGGATTGCATTCCGGGTTAAATTGGTTTTACCACTGTTGCTGGAAACAGTGTCTCTGCAAACAGAATATCTTCCGCGGTAAGTAATTTTGAAATATAACTTTGAGGCGCGGTCACCCCACAGGCCTTTCACCAAAGCGACCCGGGTTCTATTTTCGGCGGGGTCACGTCATATTTTCGAATGTGGGAAACGTGGCGGACGTCGCCTGCAGCCGGTATATTTTCTCTGTGTACTAGCTTTTCCACCATGGATATTTAAAACTTTACTCTTAAAAGGGCGTGGGACATGAATTAACACCACAAGCGTCAGTCAAAACTCACAGTGTTTTTGAAAGGCGGCGTAGGAAAAATAAAAAGGAAGATTGTAGAAAACTGTTTTTGTGAACGGTTTGGNTCACAGTGTTTTTGAAAGGCGGCGTAGGAAAAATAAAAAGGAAGATTGTAGAAAACTGTTTTTGTGAACGGTTTGGGCAACTATTTTAAATATTGGTGTATTTATTCCGCATAATTCCTTGCGCTGCGATAACATATAAAACAAATGTAGGTTTTCAGTATTAACTCGACAGAAATACGTGGCTCTGGTAAAATATTGGCTCTTCTAGTCAATAAAAANTCACAGTGTTTTTGAAAGGCGGCGTAGGAAAAATAAAAAGGAAGATTGTAGAAAACTGTTTTTGTGAACGGTTTGAGCAACTATTTTAAATATTGGTGTATTTATTCCGCATAATACCTTGCGCTGCGATAACATATAAAAAAAATGTAGGTTTTCAGTATTAACTCGACAGAAATACGTGGCTCTGGTAAAATATTGGCTCTTCTAGTCAATAAAAACAATTCTGTGATTGCCATTTCTTTTTTTTTCTTTTTTCTTTATTGTCTTCCATTAAACTGTAAAATACGATCAACCTCGACAGCGTTAATTAATGTGTAAACTTTTCACGGTAAAGTGAGCACTTTTGAAGCCCTAGTTACCTTTTCCTTTCAGCCATTTTTTTTCCCCCTTTAACCACTTTTTTACATACATATTGTCATGTAACAAACATGGTATGTAAGATTCCACAGCATCCGGAAGTTAACGTCTAAGGCTAAAATAGACTATATTTATTGACTATTGTTCCAAATGAGAGTGCTTTCCCCTTGGAGTGGCTTGCGAATCTCTTAAGCGGACGTGACCCGAGGTCCTCGACTCCTCGGCCGACTGCTGACGTGTCCGTGCACGAACACATCCCCCCACCCAGCACCCACCACCGGGCTAGACGCGTGCACGGCCCCCTCGCCTGCTGACGTCGGCGCGGACTCAGGTTTCGCCGGCGACTTGCGCGCCTGGGAACTGGCGCCAGCCCCTCTGAGGGAGCAGCTCTACCGGGAGGCTCCCTCGTCGCGAGCAGCAGGACGTTAGAATTGGCTCGGCGACGACCTACTTCGCACCTGCTGGCGCCGACACCGTCCTCGCGCCACGCGCGTTCCACACTTCTGTAAAGTAACGTCATCGTGCAAGTTGTCGCTCTGTTCCCATGGACCGTTAAACGGTCTACAGAGCTCTATAGGAAAACTATTCACTATTTCGTAAGGCTATCTTAAGGGTGTTGGACCCTAAAAATTATTAACATTGTATTCGTACCAAAAATTGTTTAACTTACACACACTACATACATGTGATGACATTTTCCTCGAATAAAAAAGTTTTACACTTAATTTTTTTTTGTCAAAATCAAATTTCTTCTGTTTTGCTGCAGCCATAATAACAAATACTAATTAAGTTGTATAAATTAAAAAAATTACAAAGTAAACCAATTCCATGGGCTACCGTAGGATATATATGTAATCACCAAATAACAATTCATACATTTAAAAACGTTAGTAATATTTGCAACAATTCCTTTTATTTAACAATTGTTTTCGTATATATGGCGTATTGGTAACGACATATATGTCACGCGGTAACTCACCGCATTAGTTTACTTTGTAAATTTTTTCAACTGTACAATTTATTTAGTAGTTGTTATTATGGCTGCAGCAAAACAGAAAAATTTTGAATTTTGTCATCAAATTATTTAAAAAATTTAAAGTGTAAAATTTTTTATTCCAGGAAAATGTAATCACATATGTGTACAAGTTAAACAATTTTTGGTACAAAAATATTCATTTTTTGGGGTCCAACACCCTTAACTACAAACAACTTTGCATGCGTGCTCACTAAAGTCACTTCGCAGTTGTTCTTTAATGTATTTTTTAATGACATTGTTAAGAACGTTGTCATAATCATTTCCAGGGACGTGTAGCATGCCTTTATTATTGCGCCGTAAAATTATAGCATCACTGGTCAAATTTTGACAGTCTCTTTCGTTGAAGGTTTATGTATTTATTAATTATTTCTTTATCTGTTCCAGTTTCCCCTTCTATTCTTTTCTATAGTACGGTACGGCCACCTGTTTTTCGCGAAAATATTAATGCGCAGGCTCGACTTCAATGACCTATACGCACATTTGCAAATTTCCTTTGTCTATTGGCTGCGTCCCTTTGTGAGAAGATATTTTCTCCCTGACTAGACCAATCAGAAACAAGTTACTCCAACACTGAAAGTTCCTGATTCGCTAGCAGATACCCAAGTCACGTGACAGGTAAAATCAGACAATCACGGCAGTGGTTCTAAACTAATGTTCTTTGGAGGACAACGAGTCGTGGAATCTTTTCTCGAAAAACAGATGCCCTTAGCTATAGGTATTACATGGGAGTTGGTCAATCCATTCACGGACACTGACTCTTCAGTCCCACGCCGAGCCTCGTTGCCAACTCCCTTGCATGTGGTTCCCGCCTTGTTTAAATGGTAGGACCCAATCCAGGTGTGCATTTAACTTCCTCCCTGCCCCGAATTTTAACATATAACTCTCACAGATTTATTTAATAATAATATAACTCTATCCACGCATTGACGGGCTTTCAAATTGGAACTCATAGAAATGGTGACGGTATCCAGTTGCTTTAGGTGAGGTTAGGGGGAGAAATCTCTAATGGACAGAATTGGAGTGAGTGAAGAGATTTGGGCGGCTCTTAACATCGAGGTCTTGAGAGCCGATGAGGGTGAAGTGAGGTGAGTATGGAGCAGCGCCGGAGTGAAGAGGTGGGGGAAACGGGAGATCCTCGAGAAATCCCCCCGACCAGCGGCATCGTCCGGCACGATTGCCAGTTGCGAAAGTCCGGAGTGAACCGGCCGGGTATCGAACGCGGTTCGCGTGGGTGGGAGACGAGCAGTCTAACCACTCAGCCATCGTGGCCCCGACGGGATTGGAAAATCAGTGCGTAGCTGAGCTGTTCGGGCACTTCCCCGACTTAGAGTCGGGCAAAGCACCAAGGCCAGGAGCTGTCGAAGACCCTGGAGGCGGGGACTGCGCGGGCAGGTGTCCGTAAGGCCGTACCCAAGCGCGCGGGGTACTGGGGAGCGGGAGGGGCAGGAGAGAACGCGGTGGACGATAGGCGTGATGGCCGCCNGGTGAGTTGCGAACACACCCGCATCAGGGGGCGTCGTCGGGGGCCTGTGTGCGCCCACCGAGCGAGGCGGATGCAGCGGTAAACATTCGGACTCTCACTTGGTTAGAATCTGTATTTTTTTGCACAAGGAATTCTTCGAACACTAGTAGCCAAATATATTTTTGTAACAGTACAGTAGAGTAGATTCCCTAAAACCTGAGTGTGGAATGTGTAAACCTAATGTAAAATTTTGACAAGCAAGTTTTGTTGACTTAACTTTACTATAATCATTGAGCTATATGAACAATTTTTTATGTGTTTCTTCAAAAATTATGTGGTATAGATATGCAATAATTTAACTTTACAGTTAAAAGAAAAAAATATTTGGCAACTAGTTTCCAANAAAATTATGTGGTATAGATATGCAATAATTTAACTTTACAGTTAAAAGAAAAAAATATTTGGCAACTAGTTTCCAAGTAATTGTTTTTAACAAGTAAATACATTTTTTGCTGTGTGTGGTTTCCCGAAATCAGTCCAGGCGAATGCCGGAATGGTTCCTTCCTCTTTCCTGCTTCTCTNTTTTTTGCTGTGTGTGGTTTCCCGAAATCAGTCCAGGCGAATGCCGGAATGGTTCCTTCCTCTTTCCTGCTTCTCTGAGCATCTTGCTCCGTATCGAAAGATCTCGCTGACGACGACTTCGTCAAGTTGGAAAGGAGAACAGGGGAGTGCTAGCGTATCTTGACGAGGGCTGAGTTAAACTTCAAAGCACATTTATTTAACCCATTCGGTCACACATTAATTCCTGCTTTCGTAACAATCACGCAATTTTCTGTTATGCACTATACTTGGGTCTAGCACTTGTCGTGCAACCAGTGAACGTGCTGCGTACTCGATGATATTGGTATTAACCATCCATGTCAAAAGAGGCGTAGAAAATTCCACAATTCAGACTGGACACTGGTACCTTGCTGTGTAAAATGCCGGTCGTACGTAACATTCACGTGCAACGTGTACACGATCGTTGACACAGTGACTGAACGGTTAAATTACTTTTGCAGTTTAATCACATTTCATTATAAGCGCCATGGAGGAGTCATTTTGCGAGAAGACTAGCTACCTGGTCAGGATTGGCTTGGCCAATCACCGGGCCATCAGCCAGTGGGTGGACACTTAGCTGATGTTACAGTGTACAGATAACTGCGAAGTCGAATCCACGAATAATTAAGCTTCAGGACTTTCCAAAACCTTGCATAGAAGAGGAAGTTGACGATAGTGGAAGTTGTACTATATATTGTTGTCAACGTACCTTCTGAAATAGCCGATTGCCATTTGGTAAAGTAGTAGAAGGTTTTTCTCGCGTTTGGTTTGAGTGGAGTCGAGTGTTGATAGTTCTCACTGAAATGATTGAACGTGGCAACTGTGCATATTTTGTAACGTGTTTGTTTTGGAAGGAACTTTGGTTCACGTTCACCAGCGCTTGACGTCTTGCCCTCCTCCTGCCCCCTCCTCCACTTGTGGCCGACGAACAGCTGATTTGCTGTTTCCTCATGCGCCGCTGGGCTTCTGGGGACCGCTGTTCTGTGGCCTGGGCGGAAGACAGAAGCCCACGATTTTAGCGAGCCCCGTCGCCCGACCGCCGATCCCCAAAAATACCGCCGGCAGAAATAGCGGCCAACTGTGCTCCGTGTTAGTTACTAGTCCCAGAGAGACACTTTTCCCCTCTCTCTTCTCTATCCCCACCCGAGCAAGTTCAAGTTCGTCGATTTTCGAGAGGGGCCCTCGCCGGGGAATGACAGACACCAGTACCGGTCTACGTATCTGTTATAGACAGGGACCTGCAAGATTCGCGTTATTTCTGGCAGCATGCTATAATTCACCGTCCTATACATATTCTAGTCGCTTGACTTCTGCAGCAATCAGGGCCCATTTTCCCTTTTGAGTTGGTTGGACGTAATTGGGCCGGCCTCTTTTCTGTAGTTTCCTATTGGTCCAAAGGCATCCCGGGCGTGTCCGGACAAACTGTAGTCCCGTGACAAACGTAGTACAAACGCACGTGTTTGAAAGATAATCTGTCTTGAAATAATAACGCAAATTTTGCACGTATCTAGTTATAGAGTGCTTCTGCTACAGAGTCACCGTGGAACTCTTTCTGTATGCTAGACGTCGTCCGACGTATAGTTAAGAGGCCCGAAAATTTCACGATTTCGCTTCACGACAGGCTAGACTTCAAGCACATTGGATCACTGTTTGGAAGCCATGCACTGGATGAATTTGAGCCAGTAACTGACCCGTACGAAAAAGAGGACCGAATCCCATGCTGCCTGGTCTGGGGTAAAACTGGAGTGTCAGACAATGAATAACTGACAGAGCCTCGAGTACGCAAAGTATATTTCTGGCAGATTCAAGCTTGTTGCTAATTGAATGCACGAAATATCCAGGAGTCTACATCTTGAACTTTTAAGTTAAACTACTGTTAAACTAAATGAACCTCTGAGACACAGGTGACAGTGTGGTGGTAGTGAAGGGGGGTCCCTCCACTTGTAAGTGTTGGCGGTGGTAAGGCTCACGGCGTGTTGACATTCCGCCGACGTCGCCCGGGAATCACCGGNGTCGCCCGCGCCTACTCCTCGCTTCCGCCCGCCGGACCCGGCTACCTACTCGAGGACGTGTGCCGAGCCAACTATAGTCTATTCGCGGTTTCTTCACATTTTTTGAATTAAAACCTTTAAAAAATTACCGCATGTATATGCCATGTATCACAAGCGTTTTATACTACATAAAAGTACCTGTCCCTTTGGCGTAATTTTTTAGACTCTGTTAAGCTTTGTTTACATGAGGCGGAGGAATATCCGGAAAGTGTAACTTTAGTTAGGCTTCAGAAAAGTATGAAGTAACCGTGAATTGACTATACAATGCGATCGCGACAGCTACGCCGACATCTCATCTCAAGTCTGGTCTGTTGGCGGAGCGGATTCACGAACTTCTTCCGGCTGACGAACACATCTAGGAGTAGAGTGGAGAGGTTTGAGCGACTCTTCACATCGAGGTTTAGACAGCCGATGAGGGTGAAGCGAAGCTAGTATGGAGCAGCGCCGGAATGCAAGGGCGGGGAAACGGGAGATCTCCGCGAATACTCGCCGACCAGCGGCATTGTCCTGCACGATTCCCACGTGCGAAAATCCGGGGGTGGCCCCATTGGGAGTCGAACGTGCTTCGTCTCGGTGGGAGGCGAGCGCTCTAGCCGCCGTCCCACCCAGGCCCCCAACACACCTAGGGACAAGAAGTGTTCCCAGTGACCTGCACGATTGACTTTTTATAGTCCTCTGTGAAGGTATTTTTCTCCAATTGAAATGGGCTCGTGATTAACACGCATTTACTTGAGTGGGTGGGACACAAATTAATGTCAGAAACCTTGATTGAAGTCCGTGGGTTTTTGGAAACTAAACAGAAAAAATATTTTGTCAGATTGATACATTTATTTTGCACAATATCTTACGCCGCAATGGCGTGTGCAGTTTTACGGCGCAAGAAATATCTTGACAGAATTACGTCACTCTGGTAAAATATTTCTTCAGAATGTTAGTAACAACAATTATGTAGGATTCCACTTTCTTGGTTTTTTTTTGTTTTTTGTTTTTTTTTGTATTGGCTTCCAAAAACCTCGTAAAATGCGATTGAAATTTATGCCGTCGATTTATGTCCCACGCGCTCTGACCGCAACGAAAATATTTTAAAGCCGTGTCGACCGGGTTCGATTCCAGGCGGGGTCACTCCCGGATTTTCTAATGTGCGAATCGTGCTGGACGATGCCGCTGGTTGGCGGGTTTCCTTGGGGATCTCCCGTTTATCCCGCATTTGCATTCCAGCGCTGCTGCATGTCCACCTCGTTCCTCCCCCATTGGCTCTCACGGCTTCGCTAACGGCCGCCCTAACCTCTTCCCAAGCCATGTTTACGTACATTCAAACGCGAATAGACGTTCGTATAGTGTTTGACTACGTGTTTTAACGTTTATTGCATGCATTTCGTGACCCAGTTTTGGGGACATGCACAGGCAACGATAAAAATCAGTTAACCTCGCTTTTAGTATATGAGAGAGCGATGGCCTCGATAGCTACTGTCGTGTGTTCGCGTCCTTGAGCATGACGGTTGCGGTGAGCAGTCAATCTGTCCACGATCCAGGCAGGAATTCCGTGGTCACAGTGATGAATCCTCTCAGGTCCAGGATGTACATCTTCTCCCCAGTGGCGGCCCTACGTTAAGACCTGGTGCCTCGCTCTTGTAGATGATTTTTTTATCACTACAAATTAAAAGGAATAATCCCAATAGTCCTTCGAAATTTGAAGTTAAAGTTCAATGTTACATACGGCTGTTTAGTTCTATGGTAATTCATTATATTGTGTATCTTTACTAATGTATCCGTAGACTGGATACAATTGGAAATATCTAGCATTCACTAAGCAGAATTAGCGGTACGCTCACTGGATGGTCTGCCGTTAAGTTAGTACATACCGCAAAAAAGTTTTACATCACTGGGATTTCTGAATTACGGCCCCAGAGAATGTATGGGATGAAAATACACTCTGTCTGTAAAGATCATTCTGCCAGACTTGAAGAATTTTTTTTGTAATGTGCCTGCTATCTCAGCGAACATACTTGCATGTGCAATCAAATGCAGGTGGTGCAAAACATTTCTTGAGGTGTTTATTTAGTTCGCAAGTTTGCTGTATGTAAAGATGAGCGGCGAACGCAGCTCCGTACAAAGACGGCGACTCACACCACAGCTGACACTGATTTGAGTTCATCGCTGTTTTAATAAGCGGGCGCCAGTCTATAGTATATTCACGGTTTCTCCACACTTTTTTAATCAAACCCTTGAAAAATCACCCCATGTTCTATGTGCTGGGTTGTTTCCTAAATGTCATGTATCACTGGCGTTTTATACTTCTGTAAGCATGGAAGTATCTTATATTTTGTTAGTTTAAACTTTCAGTAATGTTTTATCAATAAATTATAATATTTGATTTATAATTAGAAAAAAACAGAGAGAATATAGGTGTGTTGGTAATATATATTAAGATATAGTTCTTGTGGAAAGTACACATTAATAATTATTAAAGTGAGTGCACGCGAATGCTTTGCGCTGTCCCGTCGGCGTAGCTTGGTTTGCAAGAGGCGGAGGAATATCGTGTAAGTAAAAAATTTAGCAGGGCGTCAGAAAAGAAGGAAATAACCGCGAATGGACTGTAGTATATTTTGCCTAGGGGCGTCAGAAATCATCCTCCCGCCGACCCGGGAACAGCACCCTGGTCAGTCCCCGAACTTTCGGCGGCGGCCGTTGAATCATGCGGATGAGGTCACTTCTCCTCCCTTGAGCATGGTGCCTCACGGCTTCCTGATCCGGAACACTTCACGCTTCTTCGTCGGACGTGGTTAGCTCCCGCAATGACGTCCACTGCGAACGTTCAAGATTTCTCGAAAATGCTTGCCTCTGCGTCATCAGTGTTTCGCCTATTGCCTATTTTGCCATTCAATATTCTCAAAAACCGTAGCATTACTTCTGTAAAAAAAGTATTAGTGATGTGTTGAAAGCCCCTGCCGATCCGTGGATATTTAGGTAAATAAATTTTCACGAAAGATGCAGCTTTGTAACCTTTTTTGACATATTTTTTTCTGTATATTAAGTAATAGAGTTTCGTTTATTGGGATTCCACTTATTTGAAAATATTAGCCCGTGCTTAATTCATGAAATTGAAATACTGCAATAAAAAATATTCACTAAACTTTTAGTCACATAGATCTGGGTAAATCCACACTTTTTTATTGGGCTATGAGCAGCTTACCTTTTCCGAGGTACGCAATGACCCAGCTGTTAACAAGACGTTAAGCCACCTATAGCAAAATTAATTTACGCTTTGTATGTATAACGCATGACGTGAAATCCAGACTGTAGCTGTGTCCGAATTCATCATCCAAGGGTTCATACCTTGCTCCGTGCCCAATAAAAGTGTGTCGAGGCTGTGACGTCACCTTGTCGCTGTCCTAATTCGCGCTAGCGGCACAGATGCGCCCTAGAATGTTCCCTTCAGTTTAGTGCGCGAGCGACGCCCCCTTCACATAACCTACACTATTAATTTTCGTTTTTAACTTGTTTATAACAGATTTGCAGCTTTTCCCTGCCATTCGGTGGACACTTTCGTTAACACACAAAACAAGGCAACTTTAATAAAATGTGTTTAAATTAATTGATTTTTTTTTTTTTTTTTTTTTTTTTTTCGCATATGCGTTGGAGGTTCCAACAATTTCAAAACGAGGACGGGTGTTCGAAATTACAACCCGCCTCATCACGAAGTGATGAAGGGAATGTGGGGTGAATTGTGTGCAGTCAATGTATCAAGCACAAGTAAACGAGGGTATGTGACATTGAATTCGAACACAGCTTGTACCTCCTCGAATACCCTCGGATTCGGGGGTCTGGGCAGGCGCGTTTTACAAGCTTTCTTGTTTTCCGTCGTCTCGCGCAGCTTCTCCTAGTCTCATGAATGCGACGAAGCAAACTTGCCGGTGTTATTTCTGTGGGCGTTACCTCGCGAAGACAGCGTGACGACGGAGGCCGCTGCGCGGAAACTCGGCCGGCAGGAAGCGCAAGCGAGGTTAGGCCTGCCGGGCAGTAAGGAGCAGTACCGGGGACTATGGTGCAGACGAACACGCCTACAGGCCGACACACTACTGTAGTTCTCGCCCACCTTACATTGTAAAACATTTATATGATAAACTTCCTAAACTGCAATGGAAGTTTTTAACCTATGCACTGTATGTAAATAATACCACACATCGAGCTGCAAATATACTATACAAAGTAAGGGACTTCCCTGCGTGTTTTACTCTTTCCTGATCAAATGTACGAACTCTGCAATGAATGTATAAGGGAAAAAATTACCATTCCCGCTTTCTCAATACGCGTATACATTGGTATGGTAAATGGCGTAATAATTTCTTAGAGTATATCCCNATTACCATTCCCGCTTTCTCAATACGCGTATACATTGGTATGGTAAATGGCGTAATAATTTCTTAGAGTATATCCCCGAGACAGCTCCACCGGCGCGTCCCTCATTCCTGACGTCCTGGTTTGATCCTAGCAGTTTGCGCGGGCGAACATGATTTATTTTGGAAGGGGGGCTTTATTAACCACTTTGCACCCTGTTGTGTCTCGGAAGGGCGATCTGGTGTTGCTGGAGGTATGCTTCAGTGAATCGTACGTGGAAAAACGTTACACCTACCCAGAACACGGGGACCCGGAGGCTGGTCGCCGGAAGCCCCCTTAGGCACGCAGGTTACACTGGCTAACTGCGTAGAAAAGGATTTCTCGGTAACTCCAGCCATGTTGAATTACTGAGTTAAAGATTATTTCAGCTGTTTAGGACAGTTATTTTAAAATTGCAACCATAGCACTTTGGCGATTTACGTTACGCTGTAGGACAAACATAAGTTCTGAACTTTTGTCACGTAATTACGACGTTATTAGTGCAGCATCATGTTTAAATTATCAATAGATTCTACCCGTTTAAAAATTACAAATGTAACGCGTGGATGAAACTAGGCTATTACATTTGAAGACCGTTGTAAAAGTCAACGTGCTATAAAAAGAAATATTTAGTTGTTTCACTGAATAGAAAGTTATGGCATAAAAATGGAAAATTCATCATGACGGATGTGACCGAGTTTGTGCAAAATCAATTATATATTGATTAGGCTCGTTTTGAACAGATTTGGGGTTATAACTTGCGCCACTGAATTAAACCGTTTGCAGGGTACAGATTTGGTTTAAACTAGTGTCCTGTCGTTATTATAACGCCATATGTTCATGTGAGTATCCTGATTGGTATAGGCTGTTCACGGTAAAGTGAGCACTTTTGGGTCCTTAGATACTTTTTCCTTCCAGCAATTTTTTTTCATTCCACCGCCCTCGGAAGTTAACATCTAAGGCAAAAATAAAATACATTTATTGACTATTGTTCCAAATGAGAGAACTTTCAAAAGTGCTCACTTTACCCTGAATAGCCTATAATAGTCGTTACTAATGACGGTTTCTCACACACGTTGTGTAGCGGCCGACGGGGCCAGCCCAGTTCCCACACGACTTCCGGCGGTATGTTCCCCCTCCCCCTTTGCAAATAAACATTCACTCGCCTTGCCACCGCGGTTTGTTTACGTCATCGCGCGCCACCCGTCGGGGCAAGTGTTCCTGCACAGGAAGCTGCGGGGGAGGGTGTGCATTCCGGACTTCGTCAGTTACAAGGACTTGCGGATGAGGAGTTGTAGAATGTTGGTCGTCCTTTGAGAAGTTGAGGGCGCCGTCGACAAGGTCGTACTTTGCGTGTCGTAGGTCTAGATGCGCGGGAACGCTTAAGTCCGATTCATATTGCTAACAAATGCCTCGTTATGTTAACTTTGCGAGCGTATTTTTTTTTTGCAAAAATGATATGTATTCACATCGGAGTTGAGAATGGCTCGTCTTTGAAAGTCTTTATGCTGTGCTATTATCATATTTGCTATATCTGGGATCTGGAAAAGGCTCGTCTATATATAGGGTGGTCCGCCTGACGTGGAAAACCCCAACATTTCCGAAACGGTTGCAGATCACGAAATGCTGTTTTCGCCAAATGAAATAACGTACGGCGGCAAGCAATTTGCCGCAAAGTAACTATTCGTAACTAGTGTATGGACATAAATATTTAAGCCACAAATGATTTCTCCCCTGGAAACATACATTTATTTAAACGGCATCTGAAAGTACGTGCAAAGGTGAATTCAGTTATATAGCATATGCAATGGAAAGTAACACAGATACGCCAAGAAATTATGTGCAAATATGATTTAGTTAGGTGGGCTGGTAGCGTAGGGCAGTGGACCTGTACCCACAGTTGTAAGCAAGCAACATGCGCTATGACTCGTCCTGGCGGGACCTCTTCCTTATGGCAGCGTAGCGCTTACCTTAATGGAGAAAGGGGCACGGAATGCGATATTGGACAAAGGAGGTGCGCACGAATGTGACGTGTTGTCCCTTTGGTGTAATTTTCTAGACTTGGTTAAAGCTTTGTTTGCATGAGGCGGAGGAATATCCTGGAAGTAGAACTTCAGCAGGGTTTCAGAAACGTTGGAAGTGACCGTGAATGGACTATAATTAACTGTTGTGATTGTTTGGCATGCTTTGCGGCCCCCTTCGTTGTCCACTCATTGTCTTATCGCCAGGCCATCACGGAAGATGAGTGTAGCAGGCTCGCATTCCAGGAAATTAACCCTTTCGCCCATCCAGCGTGATGGTCGCGCCAGCTGTGAGTTGCGAAATGGCACGGGAGGAGAAGCTGTGTGCCGTAAACACCATGTGCGGTGCTCGGAGCTATCATCTGTCCCGTTCGCCTCTCAGCGCGGGTCACGGCACTGGACCTCCTCCGCCGACTGATGCCGAATCCTCTCGGCAGGGCAACAGTTTCAATCTCTGCGTTTGTGCTTGTTTCCCGCCACCTCGCGTGTATAATATCGTATACATTGTAGTTCGCCGTCAAACATACCTTTATACTGTCTTGACGAGATATATAAGCTAGTCTCATCGCTGGGGACGTTTGAAATGAACCATCGGGACAAGATGCCTTCCCCGTAACTGCGTACGAATGAATGTTCATTGTAAACGCAGAATTGCGTATCTGCAGTGTGGTGAATCACTGAAAGTTGTTCTGTATCGTACAGCCGTGTTTGAAATGTGATGGTTATTGGTTGTTTTTTTTTGTGCGTTAGGGTAAAAATTCATGTTATAGTACCACATAAAAACATTATAAGATATAAGGACGATAGTNTTTTTTTTTGTGCGTTAGGGTAAAAATTCATGTTATAGTACCACATAAAAACATTATAAGATATAAGGACGATAGTGCTGCATGTGGTAACATTATCTTCTACCCTTAATCACATTGGAAGAAATACAAGCGCCAGCTAGGAACATGGCTCCTGACTTCGGCGCCCCTAGGGTCTATTCAATTAGTAGAATAACAAATATGTTTCAAATAATAGATACTTATTTTATNCTGACTTCGGCGCCCCTAGGGTCTATTCAATTAGTAGAATAACAAATATGTTTCAAATAATAGATACTTATTTTATATTAAAAATAAGAATAAAAAACCTTGGATGTCCAACTAGGTAACGGACGTCCCGCNTTATTTTATATTAAAAATAAGAATAAAAAACCTTGGATGTCCAACTAGGTAACGGACGTCCCGTAATTCGTAATTTTTGTCTCACTGTGGGCAGTGGCCGAAGGGTTTTTTCGGGCACTCCCTTTTCACCTCCACCACTGNAATTCGTAATTTTTGTCTCACTGTGGGCAGTGGCCGAAGGGTTTTTTCGGGCACTCCCTTTTCACCTCCACCACTGAATTCCATCGCTGCTCCATCATACGATCTTTTCTCGAAAGCCGGCCGTCAGTTTTCTGTCACCTTATTGTATTGCATTGGAGAGGATCTGTTCACCTTAACCAAAATGTGTTGAACGTTGTTCACGGTAAAGTGAGCACTTTTCAAATCAACCTTAGAAAAAAAGAAACACTTCTTATAACTACTGTAAGCTACGGTTCACACTGGTATGCAGACTCCCACTTAAGTTGGCAGCGAATTAATAAAAATAGTTCTATGACTTTACGTTGTACAGTTAATGTAATGGGTACATGTAGGACTACTGAAGTCAGTGTTTCTTANAAAATAGTTCTATGACTTTACGTTGTACAGTTAATGTAATGGGTACATGTAGGACTACTGAAGTCAGTGTTTCTTAGTTAATATAATGTGTACATTTAGGACTACTGAAGTCAGTGTTTCTTGTTTTATACACAGCGAGAACACGAATTTGTATATGATTAACCCATTTACTNTAGGACTACTGAAGTCAGTGTTTCTTGTTTTATACACAGCGAGAACACGAATTTGTATATGATTAACCCATTTACTTTCCTAAACATTCCTTGGTCTCCACCTGTATGGCGCATGAATAAAGTGATCAGGCCCGCGGCAATGTTAATCTTACACATAGCGGAAGGATACAAAATGAGGTGAAAAAGCAGTTGATAAGAAGGGCTTTCAGTAGTGCTCGATGAACCGTGCGAGAATGTGCTAGCTGTGATTGAAGAGCGACGGGAGCTGGGGGGAACGCTGTTGCTGACGGCGGCGTGGTGTGTGTTCACAGGAGCAGAGGTCGCTGAAGGCAGGCGAGATCACGCAGCAGGAGAGTCAGAACATGACCGCCGCCAGTATGAAGCTGCAGACAGAGACCTTCAGCGCCGAGAAGGTAAGTCAAGTCGCTTCTGCTTGCCTGCGAAACTCCCGGGTTGACCATATCGGTATCGGTGTGATATATCGCTCCCACAGAGTATTGAAAATCGATGGCGATATATCGCAAGTGTCTCTTAGTTGATATCGTAAATATCGGCATCGCAAATATAGGTNGTATTGAAAATCGATGGCGATATATCGCAAGTGTCTCTTAGTTGATATCGTAAATATCGGCATCGCAAATATAGGTCATATTAATATTGTATTTATCGCATATCGATAACATCGCATACCGATAATTTCGCATATCGCCAGTATCGCTATATGCTATGTATTGTTCTACATAGTTCAACATATCGCAGTCAGATATATTTCAGAGATATTCCTTCGTAATCGNCTATATGCTATGTATTGTTCTACATAGTTCAACATATCGCAGTCAGATATATTTCAGAGATATTCCTTCGTAATCGATATATCGCCATATCGTACACCCCTAGGTACCAGATAAGGTTACTTCTACTACAATTAGGGAATATCAGTGTTTTGGCAGAGGGAAAATTGCCGCCACTAGGTAAGCGCTAGTGTCGGCAAGGTACCAGATTTTCTCTATTTTCAACGATATAAAACAGGATAATTGCAATAATCATAAATCTAGTACAGAATAATTTCGTAACTAAGTAAAATCTTTCTCTCTTATTATTCACATAGCTTACAATTTTAATTTAAAGTCACCTCTTGGAACATTGCGAACCTAGCGGTTCAAATTTTCCCCATGCCACACTCTTCCGTACAAAAACTCGTTTTGTTCCTAACCGGAACATAATAAACCTTAGTACATGATATCGTGTGTGCTGTGGCTGTAGTGTGACTAATGTGCTGTGTGTGTGCAGAAGGCTATGGCGGCCCAGCAGCAGAGGCAGACGGTCACCTCCACCGGCATCTTCAACCAAGAGAAGCACGTGGCGGCGTCCACGCAGTCCAACTTCACAATCACCACCAAGGGCGTCTGCACCAAGTCGTCGCTCATCTCGGCCGCCAAGCAGGTCAGCTTCTCCTCTGACGTCGCTCTCACGATACACGCATCTTCTTCCCCTCTCTAAAAACATTAGGATTGTCGGACCCCCCCCCCCCCNTGTATGTGATAACATTTTCTTAGGATAAAATTTTTTTACACTTTATATTTTTTGAATAATTTGATGTTAAATACAAAATTCTTCTGTTATGTTGCAGCCAGGGCATAATAACAAATACTAACTAAGTTGTGCAGATGAGAAAATTTACAACATAAACTAACGACATTGGCTACTGAGTGACACATATGTAATCACCAAATAATAAGCCATATATATATATATAAAAAGTTAGAAATAATTTTTTTTTGCATATTTTTAACATAAAAAAAATGTATTAACTGTTATTTGGTGATTACATATATGTCAAGCGGTAGCCCACGGCATTAGTTTATGTTACAAATATTTTCATTAGCAGGCATTTGTTATTAAAGCTGCAACAAAACAGAAGAATGTTGTATTTAATATCAAATTATTCAAAAAATATAAAGTGTGAAATTTTTTTATTAGAGAAAAATGTCATCACATACAATGCGTATGAGTTAAACAATGTTTGGAACAATCATAAAATAATTAAAATTTTTGGGGTCCGACACCCTTAAAACCTTCTTCCTTGCTGCGCCGACCAACAACTTCTTTGACGTTATGACGGCTGTAAAAATGACTCCTTTTCCATGCGATAAAACTAGTTTACTTTCCTTTTTCGTCTACTACACCTCCACAAATATTATTATTGTTATTACAGTCTTTAAGAGATTCTCTTTTTTTGGTCAACGTACTCAAGTAAACATCACAATGCATATATGTACTGTAACGATGATCAAAGAAAAACACTCAATCCTTCTAATTGCGGCTCTGTTGTTATTAATAAAGATAAAAACTTTGAATACTATTTATTTCGAAGTATCTCCATGAGTAAAAGTAGTTTATGTCTTTGTTGGAAACAGCCTCAGTGGTTTAAAGTTAGCAATGAGCAAATAATTCCTTTTTCATATGCTAAGTTATGTTCTTAGACATTAATTTTATAATTCTGTAANCAAATAATTCCTTTTTCATATGCTAAATTATGTTCTTAGACATTAATTTTATAATTCTGTAAACTCAATAAAAAAAACTACGTCATTTAGTAATTACTTAGAGNCGAAGTATCTCCATGAGTAAAAGTAGTTTATGTCTTTGTTGGAAACAGCCTCAGTGGTTTAAAGTTAGCAATGAGTAAATAATTCCTTTTTCATATGCTAAGTTATGTTCTTAGACATTAATTTTATAATTCTGTAAACTCAATAAAAAAAACTACGTCATTTAGTAATTACTTAGAGNTTATGTTCTTAGACATTAATTTTATAATTCTGTAAACTCAATAAAAAAAACTACGTCATTTAGTAATTACTTAGAGATAATATTTTTAAGACGTTAGATAATCAATTATTTTTCTTCCCAAATTACACAGTAATAAAATTAGAATACAGTTTACCGTACAGTTGCTTGTAAGACAAGTTTATCTTTTTAACCACTACTTTGGTAAAAACAATCATTTTAAGGCAGAAAATATAAGGTATTGTTACAATCTAAAAATACGATTTCATATTTTGCACATTACAGCAATAGAAACACGCATGGTCTTGTGATTCATTTCTACTACAAGCCTTTGTACCTACAAGTAAGTGTATTTTATTGCAAGCTGAGCTGTTGACTGAAGGTCTCTTGCACTCTGGTGCTAATACTTGCTAATTGTAGCTAACCAAACCCNGGGTGGGGACCCGCGCCTCGGCGAGGTGCCGCGGGTGCTGAACCGCGTCAACGAGATGATGCGCAAGGCGTGGGCCGTCCCGACGCACGGCCACACGCTTGGTTACTCGCTCTGCAACGTGCTTCGGACCTGCGGCGGCCTCGACCTGCTCATGGCGAACTGTGTGGCCGGCGACACCGAGCTGCAGTTCTCGAGCGCGCAGCTGCTCGAGCAGTGCCTCACGACCGAGAACCGCGCGCACGTCGTCGAGAACGGCCTCGAAAAGGTGGTGAACGTGGCGTGCGTGTGCACCAAGAACGCCAACTCGGCCGAGTACTCGCGCACGGGCACCGGCATCCTCGAGCACCTATTCAAGCACAGCGAGGGCACGTGCAGCGACGTGATCCGCCTGGGCGGGCTGGACGCCGTGCTCTTCGAGTGCCGCAAGAACGACGTGGAGACGCTGCGGCACTGCGCCGGAGCGCTCGCCAACCTATCCCTTTACGGCGGCACCGAGAATCAGGAGGCCATGATCAAGCGCAAGGTCCCCGTGTGGCTGTTCCCACTCGCCTTCCACCACGACGACAACATAAAGTACTACGCATGCCTCGCCATCGCGGTGCTCGTCGCCAACAAGGAGATTGAGGCGGCGGTGCTCAGGTCGGGCACGCTGGACCTCGTCGAGCCCTTCGTCACGTCGCACAACCCCTTCGAGTTCGCCAAGTCGAACCTGGCGCACGCGCACGGCCAAAGCAAGCACTGGCTGCAGAGGCTGGTGCCGGTGCTGAGCTCGAAGCGTGAGGAAGCACGCAACCTCGCCGCCTTCCACTTCTGCATGGAGGCGGGCATCAAGAAGCAGCAGGGCAAAACTGAGATCTTCAGCGAGATCGGCGCCATCGAGCCGCTCAAGAAGGTGGCCAGCTGCCCCAACGCCGTCGCCTCCAAGTATGCAGCACAGGCGCTCAGGCTCATCGGCGAGGAGGTGCCCCACAAGCTGAGCCAGCAGGTGCCCCTCTGGTCCTCCGAGGATGTGCGCGAGTGGGTTAAGCAGGTAATGTACTTCCCTGTTCCATCAACAGAATGCCCACTTGTAAAACAGATAACAGTTATGTTCNGTGGGTTAAGCAGGTAATGTACTTCCCTGTTCCATCAACAGAATGCCCACTTGTAAAACAGATAACAGTTATGTTTCTGTATCTAACAATTCAGTATCTGTGGCTTCAGTTCTCAACAGTTAACCATGTAATTTTTTTAATTCTTAAAGAACTCTTCGTATGTAAAAAAAAGAAAAATTGCAAATAATGTGTAAAATGATTGTACAAATAGGTACATGATACAGAAAATTTTTTGTTATACTTATCATCCTGTATTATCTATCCATAGTTTCACATAACCANAAATAGGTACATGATACAGAAAATTTTTTGTTATACTTATCATCCTGTATTATCTATCCATAGTTTCACATAACCACAGTAGGTTTTGGACTGTATTACAGTACTTCTGAACATAGGAGAACCACTGTATTAAGTTGTTGCAATAGTTTTGCAGTTAGAAAATCTAAACCAGTTTTTGTGTGTTTACACAGATTGGCTTTGGAGAGTACGCAAATAACTTCATCGACAGCCGAGTGGACGGTGACTTACTACTGCAGCTGGCAGAGGAGAACTTGAAAGATGACATTGGGATCACCAATGGCATCCGTCGAAGAAGGTACAGTTGTTATTTATTTGGGAGGTTTTACATTGTTACATTCTTCACTATCTTAAATGGTGAATATTCATTCGTTTTTATCTTCTTAAACTCTATTGTCAATTAATTTTTTTTGTAAAGGTAATTTGATTAAAAATATTTTAATTATGTTAAGCTAATTGTATATATATGTGTGTAATTGGTCTCTTTCAATCATGGAGAAATCAAAGCTTTTAATGAAATCTCTAATTAACGTCACCTGGAATCAGACTTAAGATTATTCAATCAGGTGTGGATCACCCTATGCTGAAAGGACACTGCACACATTTATGTGGTACTTTATGTGACAGCCTCACTTTGTACTACTATAACAATGAAGAATTTGTGTACAGGTTTACTCGTGAGCTGCAAAACCTGAAGAAAATGGCAGACTACAGCAGCCGTGATGCTGCAAACCTGAACGCATTCCTGCAGGCCATTGGGCCAGAATACTCCATCTACACATACTCCATGCTGAATGCAGGAGTCGACAAGGACTCCATGCACGGACTAACANTGGGCCAGAATACTCCATCTACACATACTCCATGCTGAATGCAGGAGTCGACAAGGACTCCATGCACGGACTAACAGAGGAGCAGCTTCTGAAGGAGTGTGGCATCTTGAATAGTATCCGCAGGTTACGGATACTGGATGCTATTGGAGGTGAGGTTTTTACACTCTGGCATGAGGCTGAATGCAGCATTTTCTGTTGCAGTATCTCTGAGTTGAAAAGCTTGTTGATTCCAATCTTCTATAGTTTTGTTTAAAGTAGTATGTNTTGCAGTATCTCTGAGTTGAAAAGCTTGTTGATTCCAATCTTCTATAGTTTTGTTTAAAGTAGTATGTTGAACTGAACTGCACTTATCTAAATTTACTATTGTGTTTGTTTCTCATGTAATATTGTACCATTGTATTTTAGTATTTACCAAGTAGCAGAAAATGTTGCATTTATTTCCAAAACTGTCCTAGGTGCATTGTATGCATAGTTTTTGCAGTAACTTCAGTTTTTGCAAATTCTCATATTACTGCATAATTTGTAGACTGGTGGAAGAAATTGAAATTTTTGTTTGTAACATTTGGTATACAGAGGAAATCTCCATGGTATACAGCAGAAAGCTTCACTTTAAATTTAAATGAATTACATACTATTAACTTAATCTCCACAGAAGGATGTAAAGGTATATTTACAATCCTCTCAGATGAGATTGTGAGTACATGATTCTACTTTTGATGCTAACCTCATTTCTAGTTGACAAAGTTAACGCATGGTAACTTTCCAGCATGAGCTGTCATGGTATAAGTACGTGATGGTAAACAGATCACTGATGTGGGTTGCATAACTTCTGTGTAATCAAGATTTCGCCCATCAATTTCTCATTGAAGCCGAGCTATAAATTTGTACAGTTGAGTGTGCCATGTTGTACTATCAGTACACAAAGGCAGTATGTGGACACCAAAATTCAGTAATATTTCATTCCTACATGTTTACATATTCATATGCAAAATCAGGTTGGAATTTAATATGATCAAAGTGGATTGTTGTTCAGAAAAATATAGGGTGAATATAAGGTTTACTGAATATTTTTTTATGTGCTCAGAGTATTCTTGTGGTTAGAGTTGCTGTTGGATTTTATTATGCATCTAAATTGATGTCTTGAGTTATAATAGGAGTCCAAACTGCAAAGGGGCAAAACTATAGTAAAGTTGATGTTCAGGAGAATCAACATTTTTGTCTCTGCAGCACAAGGTGCTAAATTTTTATTTTGGGAAGTTATTGATAACATGCAGTATATTGTAATGACATTCTTTTTATTTAAACTAAAATAAATCTATATTTTTTATTAATTATGTTATGATTGTCTTTATAAAATATTTTGGAATACACATAATACATTAAAAGATGTGGAAATAACAGATGTTTGAACTTTAGCAGTCATGACGAACAGGCTGGCAAGTTCACTAGAGGAGAACTTGGACAAGTCCCTGGATGTCTTCATAAGTTACCGGAGGTCAAATGGATCTCAGTTGGCAAGGTTAGTATTATTTTCCTTTTGTAAATAAAGGTTTTATTATTATTATAACAAAATAAATTTGACCAAAGAAATTTATTTATTTATTTTTATAAATTTTGTGACAAATAAAATATTTTATGATTGAAATTTTTATTGTTTTCCATTTTTCAGTATTGGTGATTAGTTGATAAAAATACAGTAGAGCACTGTTTGATATAGGTTTTTACATGTATTTTACACAAATTTTTTAATATGACTTATGGAGCATACATTTTACTTATTAACGTTAACATGCTCCTGTATTTGCATATTTTCTTTTGAAGTCTTCAAGTAACTGAAAGTGTGATTTTACTATATATGCAGTTGTCATAAATTTCTACAACAAAAAAAAAAATTATGATGGCACTGTTAAATTTGTGCAGAAATGCTCAAAGAAATTTGTGCCAAATTATTACTATATATTAATCCATAAAATTTTTATTGCATTATAAATGGGTAAACCGATTAGTTTGATCTTTAAAAAGTCACTTTTCATATGCAAATTACTTGTTATAAATTTCTAATGTATGTAAAACAGAAATGTGTCTGTCCAACCAGAAACTGTAGAAACTATAATGCTGCATGTAAAGTACTCACGTCAGTAGCATAGGTACAGTTTTCTTCTAGAGGGGAACAAAAATGCAAGGGAGAGAGATTTGGGTGACTTAGCAGCTGATGACTTTAAGGTTCAGTGGATGTGAAACAAGGTTCAGATGGAGCAGCGACATAATGCAATGATAGGGGAAATGGGAGAAACCCAAGGAAACCCATTAGACAGTGGAAATGTGTGCAATGTTTCCTTCAAATCTGAGCCCAGCAGGAATTGAACCTGAATCAGCAACTTGGCCACAGAGGCGCGCACAAGAGAATTGTATGGTGGGGCCAACCTTACTGACAAACGGATGTATGTTGGGGTGTTACAGCTTGCTGAAGGTGCACCTGCAAGTGCAAAACTTCTCTGTGTTCATCGACGTTGAGCGGCTGGAGGCAGGCAAGTTCGACAACAACCTGTTGCAGAGCATCCGGCACGCGCGGCACTTCCTCCTCGTCCTCACGCCCAACGCTCTCGACAGGTGCATCGGCGACGTCGAGTGCAAGGACTGGGTACATAGGGTGAGCACAGCCTCTTTTCCACCACTGTTACCTTCAGTTTCCCAGAAATAAAGTTTTCTACACAACTGGAAATGTGTTGTTTACCCTCATTCTTAGAGACTACATTTTGAGTACAGTATTTATTTTAGTATATATTAAAAGTAAATTTTTTATGGAAGGATATAAAATAGAAAATGATAATGCAGAATCTTTTTGCTGCAGTTGAATATTTCAAGCTGCTGTGGAAAACGTCACAGAACAGTACATGGAAAAATCATAAAATTACTCCTAAACTTTTCTTTTAGAATCCCTGCTGACTAAAATAATTATATTTATTTTAGCTATATCATTTTATACATTTTTATCCCATTGGCACTAAATAATGTATACCTGCCTACATATCGCTTTAATTCTTTAGTTGTGTTACAAGAAATTAAGCAAATTCATAATAACTTGAGTAAAACATTGAGTAAAACTGCTGGATTAATTAGAGTTGATGATTTTAACACATTGAGGTCTGCACACAATTTTATGAATTCGTGACAAGTTATAACTGCATCGCTTACATCCATTACTGCAGGAACACCAGTTCTGTTGGTCTCTCGTGTTGCCACTCTTTCTTTACTTTACAGAGTTCATTATTGGCTGGTTATCAGCAGAATGAGAGCCAAGTTGCTTCTGCCCTATTCAAATTTCCTTTAGAGTGTAAAAAGTTGTGCAATCAAACGTGTCCCTACGAGTACCGGTATTTATATTAAAAAAATGTTTGTAGTCAAAAAAAAATTATTGTCGCTGGGCTGTAATGTTTTTGTAAGATCCTGTTAAACAGTTTGCGAGTTTTGTTTTCGAGAAACAAGAAATTTTCAAATTAGCATTGCTCAATCTACACTCGAGTGTAGTTCTCAATGTGTTAATTTTGTTACTTTTGTAAATAGTTTGCAGTGTCTTCATTAGTTAGTAATTGACCACTGCTAGCAGTGACCTGATAAATGTTAATGTTTTGTATTTATATTTTCAGGAAATTGTGGCAGCTTTACAATCTCAGTGCAACATCATCCCCATAATCGACAACTTCCAGTGGCCGGAACCTGAAGAGTTGCCAGAAGACATGCGGGCCGTGTGCCACTTCAATNCCCCATAATCGACAACTTCCAGTGGCCGGAACCTGAAGAGTTGCCAGAAGACATGCGGGCCGTGTGCCACTTCAATGGTGTCAGGTAAGCATTTACTGGTAGTTATTGTAGAACTTATATTTCAAGGCATTATGATGCTCCAAAATTAATACCTATGTGTTGTGTGTGTGTGTGAACACTTTTACATTCTNTTATATTTCAAGGCATTATGATGCTCCAAAATTAATACCTATGTGTTGTGTGTGTGTGTGAACACTTTTACATTCTTCTTCAGAGTGTTAGGTATGCTGTGAGATCAATAGCACTCAGAGTAATGAGTGTAAACTTGATTGCATTAAAAGGTGCTCCTCTCTTCATTTATTATCAAGTTACTAGTAGTATTGAATGTGAGTAATAGGCTTCTAGGCAACCAATAATCTGTAAATGAAATAAGAGTACAAGTGCTTACAGGTTAATACCTAATATTCTATGTAGATACACACTAGGTTGACAACATATTTTTGTGCATATGTAACCCCAAATAAAAAAACTACACAGAAAAAAATTGTTTCCAAGTATTTGTGAATGTTTTTCTTTGCAAGTACCAACAAGTGAGTACTTTTACTTCATCTTTTTCACTTTTAAGATAATTATCAATGTCCTTATAGCCTGTTTCCTGCCATTTTTTTTTAACACTTTCATATTTTTTGTCATTATTAAAGGAACTGTGAAACTAAAATTTTTAGTACAAAGTACTGTCTTTTATTGTATTAAAAGTGAATATATTAACTATGGATGTTGGATAATACATTGGGGACAGAAAACCTGATATTAGAGAACATTTGTATGTACACCCTATTTTCATGAAAAGAATTACTGTCTAGTTGTATTTCAAAACACAGTAGCTCCGACCCACTTTTACGATGGGATGGTTTTAACTGCCTCACGTCTTAGTTGCCTGCATGCAAATCACATACATTCAGTATCAGAGTAACCAAAATATGATTGGGCCAGTCAGATGAGCACAATGCCATCTGTACATTCTTGTGAAAAACAATACAATTGTGTGTTCAGTGTGTTGTTACCCTGTTGTGCTGAGCATGCTGCAATTGCTACACTGTGATGTGTGTCACGACAGGTGGATCCACGACTACCAGGATGCATGTGTGGAGAAGCTGGTTAGGTTCATGGGTGGGGAGACGAACGTGCGATCAGATGGACCTCTCGGCCGCATGATGACCAAGGGTGATGCGACGCCAGGGACGCCATCTAGCAACGCCAACGTGGGGCGCCAGCCCCCCAGCTACCAGCGCATGCACAGCAATGAGAGTGGTAAAGGTAGCGACAAGGACATCAATGGCAACTCTGGGGGAGGGCGGGACTGACTAGATGGCCCCGCCTCTTCAGTCAGACATGCTAGGTGAGTCACCTCCACCTAGCTGTGTGTGCAGCATAACAGACACACAAGTAACCTCCTTAACATTCTTTTCAACACCCAAAGTCTTAAAATATAGGATATTACAGATTTACACTTGGTAAGTTCACAAGGGACCATACTATTTGTATACAATAGTGTAAAATCTGGGGGTGGAGGATGAATGCAATATGATAATTGTATTGATATTGTTCTCTCCGTTTGTGTAAAAAGAAAATTTTTGCTATATTGAATATATAAAGTTTTTCTATGTACTAAAATTAGCCTACTAAANCCATTTGTGTAAAAAGAAAATTTTTGCTATATTGAATATATAAAGTTTTTCTATGTACTAAAATTAGCCTACTAATTGCAAAACACCCAACTATTTTAATATCATCATACATTTGGAAAACTTCATTTGACATAAACGTAAACTACTGACTGNTGCAAAACACCCAACTATTTTAATATCATCATACATTTGGAAAACTTCATTTGACATAAACGTAAACTACTGACTGTATCTAACACTGCACAGTATTCAACAAGCAAAGTATAACTAAACTATAATTTGAAATTAATATGTAATATTTTAAATAGTGCACAGTATAGTGACTACTGGAATAGTAACCATTTTCAAAACTTTTTATAGAAATGTAGTTAATTTTATAATATTTTACTGAATCTGTAACATATAACTAAGGTGACTGTTTTATTTGGTAACTTCAAACTGACATGCTACAAATCATTTCATGTGGATTTGGAAATAAATATTTTCAAATTTTCATTACTATTTTTATTAACACAATGTTCTTTAGTTTCTTTGATTCAACCAGGAAAATGGTCTACATAAAAATCTGGCACTAGTAATGTGTAACAGTCCAATAGAATTTGCAGTTTTAGGAATTTCTTCTTTGATTGCTTAAAAATTAATAAATAGAGCTTGGCATCAAAAGGTAGACACTCATTACTCTCTTTCATTTCACCAAGTAAAACAGTACAGACTGCATCTCACACATGCAAGGTATGGATATAAGATTGTAGGGATATACACTGTTTACGGTAAAATGAGCACTTTTGAAAGCCCTGGTAAAGATCTACTTGTATGCTCTTTGTGCATTCTTGTATCATATGTAAAATTAACATTGCAGTGGACCTGATAACTTTAGTCATGCATCAGTCAAGTGAAACTGTAAAATTATTAGAAAAGTAAATATGTTACAGATTTTTAATTCATACACTTAAATGTACTTAAAAATTAGAAAATGTAATAAATAATTTTAATGTTCACAAATATCTACCAAACACTTTTTCTTCATNAAATGTACTTAAAAATTAGAAAATGTAATAAATAATTTTAATGTTCACAAATATCTACCAAACACTTTTTCTTCACCATTAAGACATATAACTACTTTCTCATTGTTGTTACCAACTTTACCAGATGCATGCCAGTCAGTGTGCCCATTAAAATAAATACAGTTAAGAGCAGTGACATTTTTGAAAGGTTTATTTCAGAAGTGCTCACTTTACCGTGANGCCCATTAAAATAAATACAGTTAAGAGCAGTGACATTTTTGAAAGGTTTATTTCAGAAGTGCTCACTTTACCGTGAACAGTCTTTACCAGCT
This sequence comes from Clitarchus hookeri, assembly GCA_002778355.1. Lineage (NCBI taxonomy): Eukaryota > Metazoa > Arthropoda > Insecta > Phasmatodea > Phasmatidae > Clitarchus > Clitarchus hookeri. The sequence goes on from NQII01001371.1 coordinate 500,207, forward strand.
ATATCTCATGCCCAGACTTTAAAATTGGTTCTTGTGTATTGGTCAGGCTATCATGAACTTCCGATAACTCGGTTGTGCATCATTGTTTGCAGGCTGCGAAACTCCACAAGTCCGTCCCGGCCCTGGCTGAAAGGCACCGGTTTTGCTGGTAGTCGCCGCCCCCCTACCAGTCCAAAGAGCAGACTGCACGCGCTGTCTCAGCGCCCCCCAAGCCCTGCGGCCCGGCCGCGCCGCGCATCCGGCACACCCCCCGTCCAGCGTTCGCCCAGTCGTTCCCGCAGCCTCGACGGCCTGCTGGAGCCCAGCGATGAGGCGCAGCTCCTGTCCGAGTGCCAACAGTACCTGAGTGCCAACGAGCTCTCCCCTACTCCCCCACCCCCCGCGAGAACTGCCCCCGACTCAGATGACTCGGANCTCGGACTCCACCACGTCGTTGAGCGACCACGAACAAGGCTCGCGCCTGTCGCTCCCCCTGCCCAGCACGGGCCAGCCTAAGCGCAAGCGCAATTTCATGGACCGGTGTGTCAACAAAGTGCGGTCTTTGATCAGGAAGTGAAACTTAGAACAGTATTTATTTTTTTATATTTAATAACAGACTACCGAGCCAAGTTATGATGTAGGTGTTTTAAACCTCTCATCTTGTATTATGAACGTGTGAGCTAAATATTTAGCGCTGTACTGAAAAAAACTTTGCACTCATGTGAAGTGTATTATTTTGTATGAACAAGCTATTTTTCCGTATTATAACTTTATAGCTGTAGGTATGTTTCAAGTATTTAACAGTAACCAAAAATTATTTATAATTTAATTTGTATTAATATTTAATTGTATTTTACCAAAGGCAAATATAAAGAGTTATTAATACAGAAATGTACAGCTGAGTCATGATTTTATTGTATCTTTTGCTGAAACAAGGTGTGAATAATACAGTTTCACCTACAATGTTCCTATAAATGTGTTTCCTACTATAATGCTATTTATAAAATAATGTAACACTAAAAATTTTGCACTTATTTTAGTTTTTTAATGTCACATGTATCAGTATTTGTTATACTTTTGCAGTTGTCAATTTTTGATTTTACGTTTCAACTTGCTCTTCACCATTTTAATTAGTCACAGACGTCACAAACTGAAAACAAATGGAAACATTTAATGACTAGATAGATAAGTTATTGTTGGAGACACCAGCTTTTACTGTTTGGAAACATAATCTCTCATTGTTATAACTGAGCTCTTTTGAAGACTGTGTAGNTTGGAGACACCAGCTTTTACTGTTTGGAAACATAATCTCTCATTGTTATAACTGAGCTCTTTTGAAGACTGTGTAGTTTCTACTTTCTACCCTGTTAAACATAATTTTGCCACATGTCGATATAAACATCAACATATGAGTTTCACCTAATGTTTACATCAGCTGCTCTGAAATCCACGAGATCTACGAGATAAAAATTAACAAGTACACTAGTATGGAATAACTTCTGGCGAGCAGTATAAATATGTACACATTATTTTCGCTNAGATAAAAATTAACAAGTACACTAGTATGGAATAACTTCTGGCGAGCAGTATAAATATGTACACATTATTTTCGCTGAATAATAATATCGGTGTGTGAACATTGGCTGATGTTCTCAGTTATCTCTCTCTAGATATTGTTTCTTTTTACTTATTAGTGTTTCATTTTTTAACATGTTTGTACTGTCAACACTGTGTTCATCCCTTCAGAAGTCATATGAAAAAAATATATATTTGTTGTTTTTGATGTTAACTGTTAGCTAGGTTCTACTCATTTAAAAATGCTTCTTATTAAACACCTACATAGTTAAAATGTTTATGTAGTATTTGGCCTTTTTAGAGCAGATAACATGCCCCAAACTGTTTTGAAATAATAGAAAACATTAATAACATTTAAGCTTTTAATCAAGGAAAATGTTTTGAATCTCCAAAAACTACCAAATGATGTGCATTTTTATTTTAATTCATTGGAACTGGAATATTTCAAAATCCTGTTTGCCCATGTTGGGTATTCACATTGTTTGTACTTGTTTCAAAATGCACATTGAAATTGTGTATAATATAATATAAAAATACTCTACAAATTAATAGGTATCTGAATAATATTTACACTATGTACATGCTGTCTATCTGGCATTTAATTTTCATTAGGAATGAAAAATGTACTTGACGTAAAGTCATAATATGGCTGTACTGAATTGCTCCAGAACTCTACAGCATACTTATAGGGTAAATTTTATTACTGTATAAAAATTTTGTGAAAATCTATCCTGAAATAAAATTACAAATTTGGGCAAAATTATCCCAATAATACCTAATGATTAAAATGTATTCTATGAAATTGTGTTCCCATGTTTAATCCAGAATACAATTTTTCCCTCAGACTAATGACGTTACTTTTAGTCAGGAAAAAAAGCACTATTCTTCATTCAACGAATAAATTAGATTGCTAAACAATGTGTCATGGAAATTAGATAACAACACTTGAGAAAGGTGCCACAGGCAGTATTGAGCACTTTGTAGCATTATTTGTTCAAAATGAGTGTCATTAGGTGTCTAAGTATTGATTAGTGGTAAAGTGGATACGTACTGGACCGTTACATACATAATACAAGCATGTATTAAGGTTACCTAATTTCTAACCACAGTATCACCAGTGTAATTAAATACACATAACCAAAGTTTCTTGAAGCTTCTTTCAATTTCATTAAAATATAACAGACCTCACCAGCATAGGGCTCACCTACCAGGTCGCATCTTTCACAGGTTGTTGAAATGCTCTCCCATCTCGTGGTTGTTGAGCCGAGGACTCAGCTCAATTTCCTACCTAATGTGACTTGTATTAAATGTTTTGACAAACTGGGGAAACCCTGCTCAATCCTGCTGANCAGCTCAATTTCCTACCTAATGTGACTTGTATTAAATGTTTTGACAAACTGGGGAAACCCTGCTCAATCCTGCTGTTAAAACCTGGGGTAAAATTGTCTTTGGTAAGTAAAGTGAGATCTCAAACATTTATTTCTATGCAGAATACTGGCCAACATGACATCTACTTATTGCAATTTAACACCAATAGATTTAGAATTTAAATAGTGCCACCTCTTTTGCAGGTAAGTATTCTAATCGAGTCTTACCATCTTTGACACTCATGACACGGAATAAAAATTTACAAATTGGTGTTAAAAGTCTGCTCTTATGTTTTGTATTATTGGTGTTGAATGTTCTAGCTACTGTGTAAAACCATTCATTTTGTGTGCCATTATTTCTCGATGTATGTATGTCAGCCTCAAGTCTGAGGTCATCAGTGAGCACCACATCATGCTGTAAACACCCAGAAATTTTTCGCAAGAAGAAGATGAAAATGTATTATTTTTTGTTATGTGGATGAGCCATTTGTATGTCATTAATCAATTACTATGTTAAAAGTGAAAGCGTAACGTACATTTTTAGCANTAGAAGATGAAAATGTATTATTTTTGGTTATGTGGATGAGCCATTTGTATGTCATTAATCAATTACTATGTTAAAAGTGAAAGCGTAACGTACATTTTAGCATATTAATCAACAAATTAGCATACAGAAGTGTTTATTGAATTAACTGTGTAGACGTAATTCATCACATGGCCCTATATCGTTTATACTAGTAGAAGCATGTGATTTGAATTTCACACTAAATAGGCAAATGCAAAGTTGCAGTAATCCTGAGAGCACCAGAACCTCTTGTATAATTGAGAAGGGTGCAGATTATAATTCCTTTTCCTTATATTGAGTTCCAAGGTTTTTGTGATGAATCAACAGTGATGAAAGGATTTTGTATGTAACTATCAAGCCTAGTCACAATAGCTTGTCCGCGGTACAATGGCCCACAGGTACACTACATTTACAGACATATGTCCCAGTGTACATATCTACAATTACGATGTCCAAAGTACACCAGTAGATACTGATTAACCCCCTCTGTGACAGGCAAGGAACACAGAATATCTACTGCAATCCTCTCGAATGGGGCTCCAACATTGTATTTCTGGAGGTGAACTTGTCCCCTGGTTCTTGAGCCTTTCCTCGCAGTGCAGGTGTTGCACATTCGGCACCACTTCTCAACATCCTCCCGACAATGAAGCCAGTAGAATCTCAGTATAATTCTGTCAAGGATTTTATTACTTATTAACACCAAAGTGCCCACTGGCTGCTTCATTATGCAGTTCCTTTAAGACTTCAGGAACCCTCCATTCTGGGAGGATCAGCAGTAACCATGTATGTTTTCCATAATTTCTTTCTCAGTTTCTGTAAAGTACACCATTATTAAGTGCGAGGGAAATCCATTGTGTCCAGTATGCATTGACTGCTGCTCTCAGAATAGATATATTTTCCCCATTTTGGCAGACAGCCAGATTTTTTCCATTCTAGTACTGGCTTCAAAGTTGGATCATTCAGCAGATCTGTCGTAATACCTTCATCACTCCAGGTAGGTAACCCATCACAAGATAGGGAACCTTGAATTCTTGTTCTCTACACCTTCAGTGATTCTCCACTCTTGTCTTCCTACCATTCACAATGATGACAAAATGGCTCACGTGGCCTCATAGAAAGTGCATCTGCATTGCTGTGAAGGTGTCTAGATCTGTGCTGTATTTCAAAGTTTTATTCTTGAAGATACTGAATCCACCATGCTATTTGACATTCGGAGTTCTTGAAGTTTAGTAGCCAGCATAATGAAGCATGGTCGGTTCTTAGAATAAAATGTGTGCCTTAAAGGTAGGGGGTCGAAATGTGAAATTGCCTTCACCATTGCCAGAAGCTCCCTGCGTGTAACACAGTAATTTTTTTCAGGCTTATGCAATGCCTTAGTGAAGTATTCTAGTGGTCTTTCCTTACCATTTTGAACCTGAGATAACACAGCTCCAATTCTTGACACAAACTGTATAAACATTGTCTGCCAGGAGGGTGTCGGGAAATCCAGGACTGGTAGAGAAATAGGAATTTCGTTTAGCTTAGGAAAAGCATCTTCACACTCAGTGGTCNAGAGAAATAGGAATTTCGTTTAACTTAGGAAAAGCATCTTCACACTCAGTGGTCCAATCAAATTTACATTTTTGCCTCATTCAGTTCATGTAGTGGCTTGGCAATAGTGGCGAACCTAGGTACAAATCGACGGTAATAGGAATANAACACAGCTCCAATTCTTGACACAAACTGTATAAACATTGTCTGCCAGGAGGGTGTCGGGAAATCCAGGACTGGTGGAGAAATAGGAATTTCGTTTAGCTTAGGAAAAGCATCTTCACACTCAGTGGTCCAATCAAATTTACCTTTTTGCCTCATTCAGTTCATGTAGTGGCTTGGCAATAGTGGCGAACCTAGGTACAAATCGACGGTAATAGGAATANTTTTTGCCTCATTCAGTTCATGTAGTGGCTTGGCAATAGTGGCGAACCTAGGTACAAATCGACGGTAATAGGAATATCATCACAGAAAACTCCGAACTTCAGTTTTGTCAGTTGGCATCAGTCTATTTCTTATTGCTTTGGTCTTCTCAAGGTCTGTTTCTATTCCATGTGCTGACACTCCATGTCCCAAGAAATTAATTTTATTTTGGAACAGGTGGCACTTCTTAGCAACTAGTTTCAAGTTGGCTGCGGCCACTTTCTGGAATACACAGTCTAAGCATGATAGGTGCTCTTAAAATGTCCTCCCTGTCAAGAAAACGACATCATCTAGATAAACCTCACAGATATCTAAACGCAGGACTTTTTCNCTTAAAATGTCCTCCCTGTCAAGAAAACGACATCATCTAGATAAACCTCACAGATATCTAAACGCAGGACTTTTTCCCACCAGGCATTCGAAAGTGGCAGGGGCATTACACAATCCAAAAGGCATAACTTTGAACTGCTAGGATCCTCTCCCNCCACCAGGCATTCGAAAGTGGCAGGGGCATTACACAATCCAAAAGGCATAACTTTGAACTGCGAGGATCCTCTCCCTTGGATGCAAAATGCAGTTTTATCTTGGTCTTCTGGAGCTACCTCACAATGGCAGTACTCACTCTTCATGTCCAAAGTAGAAAACCATTGCGAACCTGCTTTGTAGGTAATTTGGTCCACATGAGAAGGCATCCCTATTTCTCTGCAATAATTCAGAGACAGCTTTCTCCTGTCGCCAGTTAAAATTTTCNGTCCACATGAGAAGGCATCCCTATTTCTCTGCAATAATTCAGAGACAGCTTTCTCCTGTCGCCAGTTAAAATTTTCTTTTGGTCTTACTAGCAGTTCCTTCAGTACTTCCGGTAGGGGGTTACGGATCGGTGACTCCCTCGGGAGGAAGGTTTCTGGGCGTTTTAGGTGGTGTGGCAGTACCATGCTATAGCCAAGCCTGGTTACCGCATTCGACCCTAGAAAGGGTGGATGATGCATCTCTTATAGTCTCTCTCTCCACTCATGGCGACCCAAGCCTCCCATGGTCTCCCCTGTGCTTTTGCAAATTGGGCCCGACCGCCCGTCNGTCCACATGAGAAGGCATCCCTATTTCTCTGCAATAATTCAGAGACAGCTTTCTCCTGTCGCCAGTTAAAATTTTATTTTGGTCTTACTAGCAGTTCCTTCAGTACTTCCGGTAGGGGGTTACGGATCGGTGACTCCCTCGGGAGGAAGGTTTCTGGGCGTTTTAGGTGGTGTGGCAGTACCATGCTATAGCCAAGCCTGGTTACCTCATTCGACCCAAGAAAGGGTGGATGATGCATCTCTTATAGTCTCTCTCCACTCATGGCGACCCAAGCCTCCCATGGTCTCCCCTGTGCTTTTGCAAATTGGGCCCGACCGCCCGTCTCCCTATGGGAACCAGTTTCTTCGCGACTGGCCAGGGGTATCTGCCGTGATGGTTTGGGCCGATAGCTGGTACCTAGAACCGACCACTTGGCGGGGTGTTGGACCACTCGGCATTCAGGCCGATGGGGCCCAAGACTGGAATTTCCTGTGTGAAGAAATACTATAGCATGATGGTAAAGGTCAGTGTCCGATGACGGCTCCTCCAACTGCATTGCTATTGGCGGGAAGTGGTGGCGACGGCTTGGAGGCTGTGATGACAGCAGTAAGATCTATGATTCTAAGTGATGAGAATCTTCCAATTCAGAGCGAGGGCTACCATCCCCGATTTCGGCATTCCCCGAGGAATCGAGGACGCATGCCGCTCCGAGACGATCGTACTCCACCCTACCAATGGGCGTTCAGGTCACTGGTGGAGCGGTCGGACAGTGAAAACCCACTAGTGCCATGGCAAATAAGAGGTAGTACGGGCTGATCAGGTTGGCCCCACCAGAGGTTCTCTCTGGTGTACCGAACAATAGAGGTTGGATTCGTGCTGGCAGTGGTTAACTCCGTATGCTGGAGGAGGTCTGGAGAGATTCCCCCTCTCAANTCGTGCTGGCAGTGGTTAACTCCGTATGCTGGAGGAGGTCTGGAGAGATTCCCCCTCTCAAAGAAAGACAGGGCGGTGAGCGGCAACCCGCTCCGGTTGTGTCCTGGTAAAACACTAGGAGCTTGGATAGTGCTCCGGCCAGACCACACACTTGGTATCTGAGGGCGAGGGTCTCAGAACCTTGTGGAAGGGTGCTCTTGGCTGTACTTGTGAATAGGTTGGGACTTTGAATTTGGTTACCTCAGGTGCATGGCTAGGTCACCCGCGATGAAAGGGCGTGATCCCTCTTCCCCACCGATTGGGTGGTCGTAGCATGGGATGGCCAGCTGGCTAAGAGCACAACGTAAAAATTTAAAAGTATGTTGGTACTACTTCTGGTAGAGGACATTGTATTTGTTCTACTCTAAGAGTTTTCTGCAACATTTGGAAGTATCTGTATGACTTGCTTGCAAACACCATTCACGGCCCCTTCTCAAAATTCACTATGGGACAAACTTATCATTATAACTGGAAAACTGTTAGAATTAGAAGGTACCAAAGACCTTGCTACAACGACTTTACCTGGCAGGATGTCAACCTTAACATCTGGCAAAATCCTCTATTTATGATATGTATGTTTAGTGCTCTAGGCTAAGTTCACCAAGCTTCAAGATCACTTTTCTCTTACCTCTAAACTGGCGTGGTCTCACCTGTTACTGTAGTCAAATAGAACCGTTCCATACTGTCGTCGGGCGATCGCTAGGGGGAAGGACCAAGGATGTCTGGTCTCACTACTGTTATGGTCGCCCCAGTGTCGAAGACGATCTGGCAAGGAACATCATTTAGGATCCCCTCCAACAATATTGTATCCCAATCCTCTTTCACCGACTGTACCTGTAAAAACATTTAGGCCTTCCTTCCAGCAGTCACCGACTTACACTCCCCACCCCTTTTTTCTAAGNCGACTGTACCTGTAAAAACATTTAGGCCTTCCTTCCAGCAGTCACCGACTTACACTCCCCACCCCTTTTTTCTAAGAACTGAGTTTACAAGTTTTCCGAATGTGCTGTATTCTCACCTGCCTCTTTTCTCGCTGCTGCTTCTTCTGCTGCTGATGTTGTTGTGGGCAGTAGGCTCTCAGGCTCCTCGGTTGTCCACATGACCAACAATCCGGCCGTTTAGGTGNTGCTGATGTTGTTGTGGGCAGTAGGCTCTCAGGCTCCTCGGTTGTCCACATGACCAACAATCCGGCCGTTTAGGTGGGGGGTGGCGAGACTCTGTAGCACGGGCCCTGGAAGCAATGTCCCTCATAGTCGTCTGCAACTCCTTCAGTGTCTTCGTTATTCTCTCTTCGTCGTCTTCATTCAGTGTCACTGCCCATACCGGACATCGGGGTGCGGCCTCCTGTCTTGCTGATNTATTCTCTCTTCGTCGTCTTCATTCAGTGTCACTGCCCATACCGGACATCGGGGTGCGGCCTCCTGTCTTGCTGATTCCACCTCCAGTGCTCGGACCAGGGTGTCCTGCATGTTGTGGGGTGTGGCCAGACGTACTGTTTGCCATACCTCTGTGTCGGCGATGGCATCGATGAAACAGCAAACTGCGATGATGTCGCGCCTCCACGGAACACCCTTCGAGAGATAGTTGAGACAGCCGCGCAATGTCTTGCTATATCTCCTGCAGTGGCTCGTCTGGTCGCTGGTTGCGGCTTCGCAGCTGTGCGTGGTGGGCATGTCGTAGGTACCGGTCACCGAAACATAGCTCCAAAGCCGACACCAGTGTGGGGTACTCTAGTGGATGTCGCTCTGCCAGAGATTACAGTATGCTCAGTGCGGGGCCTCTCATTACAGCTGCAAGGTAGTAAGCCCGCTGCTCGGCCGACCAACCATTCAGGGTGGCGACTATTTCAAACTGATGTTGGTACTCCTGCCATGAAATATAGCCATCATAAGGGGCGGACTTAATTGGGGCCCATCCCCCAATCCTGGCTGCGCGACACCATTGCTGAAAAGTTGCTTGCTATCCTCTGAGGACGCTGTCTTGATGACGACTCGTACTGCTTCCCCACTTTTCTCGGCTGCAGGTGTGATGGTCGTGGAACTCCGTTGCTGAAGAAATTCCTACCACTCCTTTAGTACACTCATTTCCTGTTTTATTTTGTTCTCGATACTGTCCATCCTTTCAATGACATTGTCCATTCTCCCACTGATACTGTCCATTCTGTCGTTTACAATGTTTACTATTTCATTTGCATTGTCCATTCTCGTATTCACTAACTCGCTAATGCCTTTTTTGTTAAACTGATCGCGTATAGAATCCGATAAAATTGTTAATGTATTTTGTGACTGTGGGGTGGAACGTCCACTAAAGTTTACATGACGATAAGGCTCTAAACAATATTTTACAATTTCATTTGGTGAGAAATTATGTAAGAATAACAGATATACAAAAATGTGGTGTAGATTCAATGGAATTGGCAATGCAGGCTTTTATTTCACATGAAATGGGGTATTTAAAGACATCCCAGCAGTTTAACGTACGGAAATCCTCTTTGTAAAGATACGTAGAAAATTAAACGAAGGGTGCTGATTATAAGATAGATCAGTCAGAAGGGAAATTCAATAAGGGTTTTAACCCAGAACAAGAGGATGAACTAGTACCGTACTTAATCTCAATTAACGGTAGGCTTTTTGGCCCTACAATAAACTTACCAGTTAGCTGAGTGAAAAAGCGTAAGCCACAGATTTAACAGGAACACCCACATGGCAGGTCAGGTTTGGGTTAATGGATTTCTTGCAAGGCATCCTACATTGAGCATTCGAACCCCAGAAAATACATCGTGTGCAAGAGCCATATGATTTAACAAAGTAGCCATTTCGCAGTTTTTTTCCTCTACTTACACAAAATATTGATAAGTACAAACTTACAAGTGAAATTATATTTAACTGCGGCGAAAGTGGCATTTCAAATAATCCTAAAATACAGTCCACGATCATAGCCCCTAAGGGAAAGTGACAGGTAGGGGGACTAACTTCTGCAGAATGGGGCGAAACATGCATATCTTTCCGAGAAAGAAGAAGAAACAAGAATTTGAGCTTTGTCCATTCTTTAGTCTGGATGACTATAGAGTTGTTTATTGTATGGTTGGAAAAAATGATAGACTTTTCTAGATCTAAGAAAGAGTCTCCTGTTTTCCTCATCCTAGACAGTCATTCGACCCACACAAAAAACCTCCAACTGATCGACATGGCCAGAGAAAATGGAGTCGTGTTGCTCTGTATGCCACCCCACACCTCCCATAGGCTTCAGCCACTTGATATAATTTTTTTTTAAACCTTCAAGCCCTTACGATGGGGATGCAATCAGCAAATGGCTTAGCTGCAATCCAGCAAAGACTGTTATCATTTTCCATGTTTCTTCGATCTTTGGGGCAGCATTTACACGTGCTGCTACAGTGACAAATGCCATAAACTGTTTTCAGAAAACAGGAATTTGGCCTCCTGATCCTAATGTGTTTTCGGATGCAGACTACCTACCTACAGCTACCATTGACATTCAGTTGGATGACATTGAATGCCCTTCAATAAACCCCACATCTGGCCCTGGTGACTGCTCCTCAACTGTGACTAACTCTTCTGCCAAGAAACACAGGACAAATGAAGATTGGAATCATGAATCCACACCTGGGTGTTCCTCCTGGGTGTCAAATGAACCTTCTCCTAGACCTAGTCCCTCAGCATTTCAAACTGCATCATCTGAGATTGTAATACCAATTCCTCTGATTGAACGAAATGTGAAGAGGACAAAAGAAAAAAAAGAGAATTTACCGAATCTCCCTATAAGAATGAACAAGAAATCGTCCTCAAAAAGAATGAAGANACAAAAGAAAAAAAAGAGAATTTACCGAATCTCCCTATAAGAATGAACAAGAAATCGTCCTCAAAAAGAATGAAGACAGTGACAATTAAAAGAAGAAAAGTTGAAGGTCAATGAAGAAACAATTAGGAAAACCGTATTTTACACCAAAAATAACGACAAAGGTACAAAAAAAAATGCCAAGAAAGCTTTGAACACAAATGTAAAAAGGAAAAAGAACATTACTGAATACAGTGAAGAAGATGNAAAAAAAATGCCAAGAAAGCTTTGAACACAAATGTAAAAAGGAAAAAGAACATTACTGAATACAGTGAAGAAGATGGTAAATGTATTTATTGTAGGTTTTTTTTTTCACATCAGATGAAGACTTGGTGTCGTGCCAGAGTTGTCTGAACTGGACCCATAACTCTTGTAGTGGCATTGACAGTGACGATGACGAAGCAGTCTTCGTATGTGAACATTGTAAATAGTTTCCAGTTTTTANTCTTGTAGTGGCATTGACAGTGACGATGACGAAGCAGTCTTCGTATGTGAACATTGTAAATAGTTTCCAGTTTTTTAATGACTTTTTTCTTTCTTTTTCCTGTCCCATTCTGCCCCATGTATGGAGCAGAATTGAGCAAATTACAAATTTTGAACAATTCAAAAAAATTCTTATTTGTAGTAATTTTATAATTTTTTGTATTACACGTTTTATACATATTAAACTTTCATTAATACCAAGACTGAGTCTTANTGTAGTAATTTTATAATTTTTTGTATTACACGTTTTATACATATTAAACTTTCATTAATACCAAGACTGAGTCTTACACTCATGCTAATTAATTATGTATAACTAATTTTTTTGTCTACTTTCCGAAGGAAAGAAATGCTTATGAAATTACTTTCCTGTCGGTGCCTGTGTGTGTGTCTGTGCATGCGTTTGTCACTCCCTTCAATTATATATATATATATATATAACTTAGAAAATACATCTAACTTTAGTAGTTTTCGACCATGTCGGGCACTTTCTGTTGTGAATATTCGGGACAAGCACTAGTTGAAGCATTAAATGAGCTCCAACTCAGCTCTCCCTCCGATCGAAAAGCTAAAGGGACGCCAGAATTTTGATACTTGGAAGTTCGCGGTCAAAACTTATCTCGAGCACGAAGATTTATGGGGATCTGTGACTGAGGAAGACACAGATAAGAAGAAAAATGTCAAAGTCCGGACGAAGATTATCTTGTTAATAGATCCGATCAACTATGTCCACATTCAAGACGCCACAACAGCCAAGGAAGCGTGGGATAAACTATCGTCAGCCTTTGAAGACAGTGGACTCGAACAANAGCCTTTGAAGATAGTGGACTCGAACGAAGAGTGTCTCTTCTACGAATTTTGACCACGACCCGCCTCGAAAATTGTTCATCCGTCGAGGAGTATGTGAATAAAATTATCTCAACAGCGCACAAATTGAGAGCCGTCAAAATGGAGGTTAGTGACGAATGGGTAGGCACGATAATGCTCGCCGGTTTACCTGAAAAATACAGCCCAATGATCATGGGATTTGAGAGTGCTGGAATTCAAATCACGTCTGATTCCATTAAGATGAAATTGCTCCAGGATATTTCTGATTTTGGTCATGATTCGGGTGAAAAATCCGCTGCCATGTTCTCAAAACAGAACCGAGGTCCAAGTAAGTTCGCCACGCGAAAGCCAAACCGTTCATTCAGTTCATGCAACAACAGTTACAAACACCAACAAGGCAAAGGCCCGCTTTGTTACAAATGCAATGGGTTTTACGGTCATATCGCAAAAGATTGTGATCGGGTTCCGGATGATGATAACGATGATAAACGTCAAAATAAAAACGAATCAGAGGGTTTAATGTTTACCGCCCTGCCAGTGCAGTGTTCTCCAGAAGAAAACGAGTGGTTTCTTGACTCTGGCTGTTGCGTTCATTTGGCCAAAAATCAGAACTCTTTTGTGAACGACCTTAGGCCTGCAAAGGTCGGCTTCAGCACCCCGAATCATCAAGGTAGTATGAACTCTAATAGTGTTGGTGACATAACATTACCAGTTAAGGTTGATGGAAACGTGCTGCCAGTAAACGTAAGAGGTGTTTATCTCGTTCCTGAGTTGAGAGTCAATTTGCTTTCGGTCAGCCAAATTGTGAACAATGGGAACTCAGTTGTTTTCGACTCTAAAGGTGCGCGAGTTCTTGATGCAAACAATGAAGTTCTGGCATGAGCTACCTTGAAGAACAATTTGTTCAAGTTGGATTTGGATGCACCTGGCACGACTTTTTTCACAGTTTCAAATTCAGGTATGTTGTGGCACAGTCGTTAAGCACACATTGGTCTATCGAGTTTGGAAAAATTGAAAACTTTGGTCCATGGATTTGGATTAAACTCTAATTTGAAGGTGCCTGAAGGTTTTGTGTGTAAACCATGTGCACTAGGCAAAAGTCAGAGGTTGTCTTTTCCTGACAGTGAGTCTAGATCTATTAGAATTCTAGAGCTCATACATTCAGATATAGCAGGACCATACACAGGTTCTTTCTCTGGGTCCCGGAACATGATTATGTTTCTAGATGATTTCAGCCATAAAATTTTTGTCTATTTTCTGAAATCTAAGGACCAAGCTTTCAACTGCTTAGTTAACTTTAAGGCCTATGTTGAAAACCAGACCGGCCAAAACATTCAAATTTTGAGGACTGATAACGGTGGTGAATATTGCAGCAAGAAGATGCGTCAGCTTCTATCCTCCGCAGGTATTGAGCATCAGACTACTGTCCCGCACACCCCACAGCAAAATGGGAAGGCAGAAAGGCTCAACAGAACCATAATGGAGCGCGTCAGATGTCTACTCAATGAGTCAGAGCTACCCAACTCATTCTGGGCCGAGGCTGCTAACACCGCAGTGTATATACTCAACCGTTCTCCCACCATATGTGTCGCAAAGACTCCAGAAGAGCTCTGGTCAGGTAAAAAACCTACAGTGAGGCATTTACGCGTGTTTGGTTGCAAAGCATATGCACATATTCCGGCGGCCACTCGCAAGAAATTGGATCCTAAATCAAAACCGTGTATTTTGATTGGTTATAGTTCCACAAGTAAAGCCTACAGATTTTTTGATCCGGAAAAATCCACAGTTTTTGTCTCGAGAGATGTCATTTTTTCTGAGAACGAAAAAGGTTCAGTTCTACTCAGCAAATCTGGTGATACTTCGAGGAATGAATTTTTTCTTCCTGATTCGTGTGGAACTGATATTTTTTCAGATAACGACCGTTCTGAAACTAATGATGAATCAATGTCTTCAGATCCCTCTACAGCCTTGACGTTCGAGGAACAAACGGAAGATTTTTCTGGGTTTCCTGATGATCCAGCTGAATCAGATCTTGACGCCGCTTCGTCAACTGCTGGGACCGACCCTGACTACATTCCTACTCGACCCGTTGTTATTGAAGAAGAAAGTACGCGGGGAGGAACCCGTGAAAGAAGACCGCCGACTCATCTACAGGATTATCTACTGAATTTCGCCTCAACCGCTACTACAAATGATCCACTCACGGTCGATGAAGCTCTCTCTCGCTCTGATGGAGATGAATGGCGCAAAGCCATGGACAGAGAGTACACGGCGCAAATGGATAATGGATCATGGGAATTGGTGAATCTACCGCCCGGACGAAAACCCTTGTAAAGTAAGTGGGTGTTCANGCAAAGCCATGGACAGAGAGTACAAGGCGCAAATGGATAATGGAACATGGGAATTGGTGAATCTACCGCCCGGACGAAAACCCTTGAAAAGTAAGTGGGTGTTCAAAACTAAAATGGATGCTGCGAACAAGGTGACCCACAAGGCTCGGCTAGTCGTAAAGGGCTGCTCCCAGATCAAAGGTGTTGACTATGAGGAGACGTACTCCCCAGTCATTCGTTACAGTTCCATCCGATATCTTCTGATGCTAGCTGCTGAATTCGCCCTCGACATTGACCAGATGGACGCAGTCACTGCGTTTCTTCAAGGGGACTCGACTGAAGAAATTTATATGCTGCCTCCGGAAATATATGACAAAGCAGATAAAGTCTGCCGTCTGAAGAAAAGTTTATATGGCCTGAAGCAGGCTAGCAGGGTCTGGAACATTAAGCTTGACAAATTTTTGAAAGAGGCCAACCTACAACAATTGAGATNAAAGTTTATATGGCCTGAAGCAGGCTAGCAGGGTCTGGAACATTAAGCTTGACAAATGTTTGAAAGAGGCCAACCTACAACAATTGAGATTCGACTCTTGCATTTACTACATAATTGAAAATGGGAAGATTCTGATTGTGGCCGTTTATGCTGACGATCTTTTGATTTTGTCTAATGACAGCCAAATGGGGGGAGAATTGAAGAAGAAATTGACGTCAACTTTCAGGATGACTGAC
>NQII01001371.1:519857-591020 GCA_002778355.1 Clitarchus hookeri
GCACGTGGAACCACAGGCAGGTGGAAAATTTCGGGACACGTGGAGCTGAAGCGAAGGCCTCCCCCCCACACCCCCTTCATCATCGTACGTCTCTAGCCGCCGGGAGATCTGTTGAGAGTGCAGGGCTTTCTTGAGTCATCAGCAAATAATTCGGTGTAGTTCGCCTGAACGCAGTAAATACGCACCACGGAAGTATCGCTGACGACAGTAGGTATTATCCCACCCCCGCCAAAACTTCAGAAATCAGGACACGTGTGGTGGAAGGCTTGGTTAGGCATCTTCCACTACACCCCTCTCACCCCCTTCCCATCCCTACAAGGCACCACATGCCGATAATTAAGACTGGGGGACTTGCAATCATAAAAACCCGGTTTCGAGAGTAGAGGGGGGANCAAGGCACCACATGCCGATAATTAAGACTGGGGGACTTGCAATCATAAAAACCCGGTTTCGAGAGTAGAGGGGGGACAGTTGATCATCACCGAGCCAAGGGAAGAGTTGCGGGAAGAAATCGCGAGAAGACGTGAGTACGAGTCCGAACAGCAGCCCAGGGAGAATCAGCACCGGCGGGCCGGCTTCACGGCCTACCACTTCGCTGGAACTCATTCCCAGATGACAGCCTACCCACACTCACCGCTGAGTTAAGTATAGAATTCGTCGTCCAAAGAAGCCCCACTCAACCACGAATTCGCCCCGTGAATACGAGTAAACAAATTATGACAGTACCGCACCTCGAAAGTTTTGATGTTGTGTATTTGTGAATATATACGAGACAATATATTCGTACTTCAAAATACAACAGTGATAGTCTACCTCATTATAATACCCGCAACCTCCAAGCACTTTTTAGTCGGTGCCTGGAGGACATTAACTCTGACCAGATAAGCCACCATGTCCTTGACAGTGGTGGTACCTGCATCAGTACTTACTTTCAAAATGGTGGCCATACACATTTTTCCTTTTATTTGGTATATCTGCTATACCATTAAAAACATTTGGACCATATTTTGTATACTGAAAGTACCTGTTAGGAGCATAGTACATAGCAACACAACCACTTTTGTTGGTCATATTGGAAGATAACACTATACGTATAAATAAAGTAATTATGTCATATTCTGGTAAAAATTTTACCAATTCCTACCAAATTTGGCAAATAAGTAGTACTGATGCAGATAATGTTAAGTGATATGTTTTAAGCATGCCAGACACTTATTTTAAAAATGGCGACAATATATTAATTTAAGCTTAGAATGCTATATAGTCAAAATTATGTAATNGCCAGACACTTATTTTAAAAATGGCGACAATATATTAATTTAAGCTTAGAATGCTATATAGTCAAAATTATGTAATCAACTCCGACATAACTTTGTATTTCGGCAGTAGATATTACAAATATCAACTGTATATACACGAGCATATTTTCTCCTCCATTTTGTAAGACAGCTCCATGCGAATAAATAAAGTTTGGTCATATCTCGGGAAACAATTGACCAATTCCTATCGAATTTGGCAAACAAATAGTACTGCGGCAGATGAAGTAAAATTGCATGTTTTGAGTACATCAGACACTTATTTTTAAAATGGCATACATTAAGGTAATTTAGCTTTAAATTNGCCAGACACTTATTTTAAAAATGGCGACAATATATTAATTTAAGCTTAGAATGCTATATAGTCAAAATTATGTAAGCAACTCCGACATAACTTTGTATTTCGGCAGTAGATATTACATATATCAACTGTATATACACGAGCATATTTTCTCCTCCATTTTGTAAGACAGCTCCATGCGAATAAATAAAGTGTGGTCATATCTCGGGAAACAATTGACCAATTCCTATCGAATTTGGCAAACAAATATTACTGCGGCAGATGATGTAAAATTGCATGTTTTGAGTACATCAGACACTTATTTTTAAAATGGCATACATTAAGGTAATTTAGCTTTAAATTNGTAAAATTGCATGTTTTGAGTACATCAGACACTTATTTTTAAAATGGCATACATTAAGGTAATTTAGCTTTAAATTCTATATCGTGGAAACCATGTAATCATTTCTAACTTATTATATGCTGACAGTTTATATTACAACTATCAACTGTATCTACACCGAGCATATTTTGTCAGCGATTTTGTAAGATATCAACATGTGAATAAATAAAGTTTTTATGTCATCTCAGAAAACAATTGATAGATTCCTATCAAATTTGGCTAAAAAGTAGTAAGTGGTATACTATAAGCATGCTAGACACCTATATTTAAAATAGCATCTATATAGTTATTTTAAGCTTAAAATGTTATATCGTCGAAACCATGTAATAAATTCCAACATAACATTGTATACTGGTAGTATGTATTACTACTATAAACTGTATATACACGAAGCATCTTTTGTCCTCCATTTTGTAAGATAGCGACATGCGAATAAATAGAGTTTTTATGTCATATCACGGGAAACATATTACAGATTCCTACAAAATCTGGCGAACAAATAGTACTGCAGCAGGTGGTGTAAACTGGGGTCTTTTATTTAGGTCAGGCACTTATTTGAAAATGGTGGCTGTATAAATATTCTAGCTCAGTATATTTTATCAACGAAAATAAATTCTAACTTATATTTGCATGATAGCAGTGCCTATTACATCCATTAAATATGTCTATGCAGAGCCCCATTTCTCTGGTATTTTGTACGAGTGCTCCACCAATAAAAATAAAGTTTTTATCTCATGTCTCGAGAAACCATTAACCCATTCTTACAAAATTTCGCAAAGATTTTGTACTGTGGTAGACCATATTAATATATGATTTTTTTTNAACCATTAACCCATTCTTACAAAATTTCGCAAAGATTTTGTACTGTGGTAGACCATATTAATATATGATTTTTTTAAAAGTAAGAGACACTTATTTTTGGAATGTCTTCTATAAAATAAATTTAGTTTTGTGTGCTATATTGACGAAGTTATGTAATATATTTTAACTTAACTTTGTATATTAGCAGTATACAATAATCGAATATGCTAATACATTACNACGAAGTTATGTAATATATTTTAACTTAACTTTGTATATTAGCAGTATACAATAATCGAATATGCTAATACATTACGTTTTTGTCCTCCATTTATGAAGATCACCTCATGAAAATTATGAATGTTTTATGCCATATCATGAGGACCACTCAACCGATTCCCACCAAATGTTTCACTGGAACATTTAAACTAAGTTGTACAAAATTGTGTACACTATAAATGCTACAGAAGTTCATGAAACTTTCATGATTAAATGGTCAGACAATGATGTACAAAATTGCGGCATCATCAATAATTTAGGTAAGTTTGTCACCTATATTAAACAATTTAACCAAGTTGAACCAACATTTTTATGTAGACGTTATGCATTGTAATCATCGTATATAGGCCCTCTCTTTTTTTTTTTTTTTGGAAATTTTGTTCAATAGCTTTAAATAAGGAAATACATTTTTTTTTTTTTTAATAACCCAGGGACCAAACAACCGATTTCCACAGAATTCTTCACTCAAGTAGCGCTACGGTAGGCAATGTAAACTTACATGTCTTTAGTGCTTCAGTCACTTATTTTCAAAATGTCAGCCCCCTTAATATTTTAGTTAAGTAAACCCTATAATTTGAAACATTAGACTGATTAAATCTGAAATTGATGCTCTGAATCCGAAGTCTATAATGCAATGCATTGCACGGTAGCTTATTGTAAGATGTTTTCTAGATACAAGTCCTGAGTAAGGCGTATATGTATTTGTAATTGTCTCACTAATGTTGCATACGTTTCTGGTTTCATTTCTAATATTATTNCTGAGTAAGGCGTATATGTATTTGTAATTGTCTCACTAATGTTGCATACGTTTCTGGTTTCATTTCTAATATTATTGCTTTAAAAGAGAAGACAAGTCCTGCCTACCAACTCAGCTTTTAAGAACTTATTTAAAAATTAATTGCACCCATTTTGAGGAAAGTAGGCTTATTAGTTGTCCGTAACTTATTGTTTTTATGTTCGTATCTCGTTCCAGCCCGTGTTTCTATATATGTTAATAAATATAGACAATAAAGTAATTAAAAACAAAATTATGAATGTGAAATTATGAAAATTGATGATCATAATGAGATAAAAACAAACTGTGATGGTTATGTTAGATGGATACAATTTGCTAACTGACGCCATTCTTAAAAAAATATAAATTAATAGATTTTCAAGAAATTCATTATTATTTGAAAAATAAATTTATTATTTTTACATTGCAAGAAAAATTTGCGAAGACAGATTTATTTACAAACATAAATCTTCGAGAGTAGGATTTTGTCGTGCAAGAGAAATTGAGATGATGTAGAATGCAAGAATTGATAATCAGACAACTTACCTACAAATATTCGATACATGTCATTATAACTATTCAGAACTTCATACAAACTGGAATATTAAATTGGGCATTAAATTGGCTTGAACTGACAAATAGTTGTGTAATGGTAAATAAAACTTCTTCATAGTCCCAATCCTAAAAATTGTCAGCCATTTGCATTATAGATTTCATAATTAATGTTATCAAACCAGACTCGTTATTGATTTTTGTAATTAGATGTAGATTCGATGACATGTCTTAGTTGGGAATTTCAATAAATTCATTGAACTTTTTCATATATTTCGGTTTTGTATGAATTGAAGCAATTTATTTTACAATTTTTATAAATTTAAAAATTTGTGCTGTCATCTTTAAAACAAATATAATATTTAAAAAATGAACAAAAATTTTGTTTGTTGTCAGTAAGATATTTATTTCTTGTATACAGAATTGAATCCCATTAAATAAAAACATTTAATATTTAATAAAATTAATATAAAATGAATTAAACTTACAAAACACCATAAATTGACACACTGAATAAACATAATAAATGCACTAAGTAATCTAAGACAAACATGATGCAGACACAAGCCATTCTAATAATTGTACTTATCTTCTTATACATATTTTTCATCAGTTTTACTTGTCATATAATGTCATTATTACAAATCATTATTACAATATATTGAACATAACAAATATTTCTAAAAGTATATCACCACCAACAAAATGAGAATAATTTTGCTTTAAATTCGTGCAATCTTGTTTAAACATAAATTAAAAATTGCATTTAACTCTGCTTAACAGTTACAAAATGTTTAAATTAGTTTGAGATAAATGAGACTTTCTATATTTTTATGATTTACTTTTGTAAGATGTATTCCTATACCTAGATGTGTTATCATCACATCGTCAAAAATATCTAATAAATTATACACATGTACATCCAAAAAAATTATTTCTCTAATATTATTTTTAAAAAAGTTTTTAAAAGTAATTCACATTAATCATGTGAAATATTATGTAAACTTTTTCAACAAATATGTAAATAATTAAAACTTCATCACATTTTTTCAAAATAAAATTATTATATATAGAATTATTTTACTGCAAATAAATACTTGGACTATATTTTATGGCATATATAACATGAATAACAGTTTTTTCAATTTTATTCAAGAATTAAAATTTGAAATTCCTAATATTTTTATTTAACTTATAATTTTTATATTATAGATATACAAAAATTTTAAGATTTAAAAAAGAAACTATGCTATAATTTTGTTCATGAAGATTATTAGGTTAGTATAGTAGGTGCCTAAAATAAAATTTTATGCCAAATATAAATAGTGGTAAAATAAAACTCATTCAAATAAAATTATTTTTAAATGTCAATATAATATAGATTAATTAAAAAAATACATATATATATTTTTTGTTACTTTTAAAACCAACAGTAATATATTAGATTTCGATAATAAATAAATAGAATTAAAGGAAAACATAAAACAATGGATTTCGATATTTTGTTTTTTATAAACCTGTTTACACTTAAGTTTTGATTGAGTTATTGTAGTTATACTTATATTGTTTTATATATTACTAGTGAAGATAAAAATGTGAGCTAGATATTGCTGACATAAAAATAATTTTGGAAGCAAATATTTATACTTTTTGAAGGCGAAGCAATTGCATCCCTTTAAACCACATAAACTGGTTGAATCATAAGTTAATAGCAGATATATAATTTTTTCTATTTTTCATAATTTCTAATTTTCAAAATCTCATTGAAAATTGATTGCCCCTAAAAAGGTTCCATTATTAATTTGTCATATAATTTCAATATTTATAATACATATTACATAACAGATTTTCATAGTTTAAAAATATATTTTGTAATTTATGAAGAAATATTGTAAAATCCTAATGATAATTCATTGATTGTATTATCTGAATCAAGTTTCTCTCATGTATGTAAATTCAAGTATCTTTGTTTAATTCTAAGCTATGTACATCTAGCATAAATGATCAATTTTAAAATATTTAATTTTCTGGAAATAACTATTTTCTCTTTGTAAAATATTTTTCAGTTTTTTCACAGATGTGGATTTTACTCCTTTCGATTTTTGATGTTCTTTATCAGAAATCTAACATAGTATAGTTCCCACATTTTGGGTTCATGATACATATTATAATGAAAATTATACATGAAATATTTCAGTGTTTCTAAACTTAACTATTTTAAACATTATTTTGTTTTGTAAAGATTCTATTATTCATATTATTTGATGCTAGGTATATATTGAAAGTTATGGCAAACTTAGATTTAATATATAATGCTAATATTTTGAATTTTGAAGTATATTTTAACAAAGTTATAACAACGTTTTTACATATTTCGTTGAAGTTTTTAACACATATATGACATTATTTGAAAAATATTTCAAAAACCTTTTTTATGCATTTCTGCATTCAAAAATGTTTCAGTTCAATTATTTCAATTTTAAAAAATATATACACAATTGTCAATATTGAACATTTTTTCTAGTATATAGTAATCTAAAAGTTCTGTAATGTAAAAATTGTCTTTGTACTAGAATGGTGTTTCAGTTCCCAATTTCTTCTATCAGGCCAAAAAGGGAAAACATTTATGCAAATAAAGTTCTGCTTCGAAAATAAAAACATTTTCTGAATTATTTGGTAAAATTTTGACGTAGCCTTAGTTTCTCTTAACATAATTTTTGAAACATATATTTTAATCTGAGGTTGTGAGTGATGAAGGTAAAAAAAAAAAAAAAAAAAAAAAAATATGATTTTTAATTTATTCACGCAGCTATTATTTACAACATTAAATTATCTGTCTCCTCTATTAAACTTTTAATTTCACAGTGAGCGCAATATTTAATGTATATTTAAACTCTAATTAATGTCCTTTAAGTCTCTGTTTAGTTATTGTCAATTAACTCATACTCATCATTAACAGACATTCAGTCTATATATTGCCATCATTTGTAATTTCTTTCACTCACGCATCCAAACCAATAGTCCAGCCTGCAGTCGTACTCTTCACTGCTATAATATCCGCAGTCACAGATTTTTCTCCTGCTACTTACTTCTCTCGCCACTCACTTCTGAGATGCTGTCGAGCAAAATCATGAATGCCAATAAGTTTGTTACATAATTCGATGGCATAATCAGGGGCAGCAGCTTCCTCTTCTGTCGATCAGCCAAACAGTAGCTCACTAGGGAGGCGTAGCTCTTTTCCAAACAGCATCCTTGATGGTGTTACCCTTGTGGACTCGTGAACTGCTGAGGGGTAAGCAAAAAGAAACAATGGCACCTTTAAATCCCAATCCTTTTGGTTGTTTGCCACAAAGATCGACAGGTAATGCTCAAGAGTGTGGTTAAACCTCTCGACCATTCCGTCCGACTGAGGGTGTAAGGCTGTAGTCCTAGTCTTTTTCATCTCCAGAATTTTTGCTTCATCTTGCAAGACTGCAGCTTCAAAGTTTCTTCCCTGGTCAGAATGGAGTTATAGTGGCACCCCAAACCTCGAAAAGACATGCTCTCTAAGTGCACCGGTCACAATTCGTGCTTCTTGGCCACTTATTAAAGAAATCTTGAGTCACCAGTAGATACCGATTACCTCTGTCTGTGACGGGCAAGGGCCCCAGAATATCTACTGCTAGCCTATCGAATGGAGCTCCAACATTGTATTTTTGGAGGTGACCTTGTCCTCTGATCCTCGAACCCTTCCTCGCAGTGCAGGTGTCGCACAATCGGCACCACTTTTCAACATCTACCCGACAATGAAACTAATAGAATTTTAGNGGGTAAGCAAAAAGAAACAATGGCACCTTTAAATCCCAATCCTTTTGGTTGTTTGCCACAAAGATCGACAGGTAATGCTCAAGAGTGTGGTTAAACCTCTCGACCATTCCATCCGACTGAGGGTGTAAGGCTGTAGTCCTAGTCTTTTTCATCTCCAGAATTTTTGCTTCATCTTGCAAGACTGCAGCTTCAAAGTTTCTTCCCTGGTCAGAATGGAGTTATAGTGGCACCCCAAACCTCGAAAAGACATGCTCTCTAAGTGCACCGGTCACAATTCGTGCTTCTTGGCCACTTATTAAAGAAATCTTGAGTCACCAGTAGATACCGATTACCTCTGTCTGTGACGGGCAAGGGCCCCAGAATATCTACTGCTAGCCTATCGAATGGAGCTCCAACATTGTATTTTTGGAGGTGACCTTGTCCTCTGATCCTCGAACCCTTCCTCGCAGTGCAGGTGTCGCACAATCGGCACCACTTTTCAACATCTACCCGACAATGAAACTAATAGAATTTTAGTCTAACTCTGTCGAAAGCCTTATTAAAATACCCACTGGCTGCCGCATTATGCAGTTCTTTTAGTTTTAAGACTTCGAGAACCCTGTATTCTAGAATGACCAACTGTAAGTGTGGATGTTTTCCATCATTACTTTTCCAGTTTCTGTAAAATATGCCATTCTTCAGTACGAGGGAATTTTATTGTGACCAGTATTCTTTTACTGCTGCGCTCAGACTAGATGCATCTTCCCATTNTATTCTTTTACTGCTGCGCTCAGACTAGATGCATCTTCCCATTTTGGCCGACAGCCAGTTTATTTCCACTTTAATATTCTTTCCACTTCAATAATTATGGCAAAGTGGGGTCATTCAGCTGATATTTCATAATACCCTCATCACTCCAGGTAGGTGACCCACCACAAGATAAAGAACCTTGAATTCGTGTCCACTGTACCTTAAGCGATTCACCACTATTTTCTTCCCAGCGTTCGCAATGACGATAAAATGACTCAGATTGCCTCCTAGACAGTGCATCTGCATTGCTGTGAAGGCGTCCAGATCTGTGCTATATTTGTAAGTCATATTCTCGAAAATGCTGTGTCCACCAGACTATTTGGAAGGGGTTCTTGAAGTTTAGTAGCCAGCATATTGAAGCATAGTCATTCTTTTATTAAAATTTCTGCCACAAAGGTAGGGGCGGAAGCGTGGAATTGCCTTCACCATGGTCAGAAGCTCCCCGAGTGTAACACAGCTCCAATACCTACATCACTAGCATCAATGTCCAAAATGAACATGCCCTCACATTTAGGGAGCCCAGGACTGGCGAAGATATCAGAATTTCCTTTAGGTTACGAAAAATGTTTTCACGCCCAGTGGACCAATCAAATCTTCTTTTTGCCTCAGTCAGTTCATGTAGTGGCTTGGCAATCGTGGCGAACCCAGGTACAAATCGATNCAATCAAATCTTCTTTTTGCCTCAGTCAGTTCATGTAGTGGCTTGGCAATCGTGGCGAACCCAGGTACAAATCGATGGTAGTAGGTTCATAATCCCAGAAAATTCAACACTTCGGTTTTGTCAGTTGGTGTAGGCCAATTTCAGTCTCTTTCAATCCCGCGGGCCAACACTATATGTCCCAATAAATTAATTTTCTTTTGGAACAGAGGGCACTTCTAAGGAACTAGTTTCAGGTTGACTGTGGCCACTTTCTGGAATACAGAATCTAGGCATGATAGGTGCTCTTTAAATGTCCTTCCTGTCTAAACAGTGTCATCTAAGAAAACCTCATATATATCTAAATGCAGGACTTTAACAATTATGTGTTCGAAAGTGACAAGGACATTCCATAACTGAAAAGGCATAACTTTTTAACTGCCTGGTTCCTTTCCCTGGGAAGAAAAATTCAGTTTTCTCTTGGTCTTGGGGGACCACCTCACACTGCCAGTACCCAAACTTCATGTACATAGTAGAAAACCATCGCGAACCTGCTAGGCTGTACAATGTATCATCTACCCTTGGAATCACGTTAAGAGTCTTTCTTTGTCACATAATTAAGCTTGCGATAACCTACACAAAATCTCAGAGAGCCACATTTCTTCTTAAAAAGAACAATTGGGGATGACCATGGACTAACTGAAGGTTCTATAACATCTATATTCTTCATTTCCTTCAGAATTCCCTCAAATGCCTCATGCGAAGCTAGTGGCAGTCGTCTTGGTGGCTGCTTTATGGGCCTGACATCTCCTGTATCAATGTGGTGGCAGGCCATATAAATCCTTCTAAGGTCATTCGGCCCACAGGATAAGTATCCCTATTTCTCTGCGGTTATTCAGAGACCGCTTTCTCCTGGTGCCAGTTTAGATTTTCTTTTGTTCATTTTAGTAGTTTGACGTGGTTGCGATGTTATCCNAGTCTTTCTTTGTCACATAATTAAGCTTGCGATAACCTACACAAAATCTCAGAGAGCCACATTTCTTCTTAAAAATAACAATTGGGGATGACCATGGACTAACTGAAGGTTCTATAACATCTATATCCTTCATTTCCTTCAGAATTCCCTCAAATGCCTCATGCGAAGCTAGTGGNCCTTCATTTCCTTCAGAATTCCCTCAAATGCCTCATGCGAAGCTAGTGGCAGTCGTCTTGGTGGCTGCTTTATGTGCCTGACATCTCCTGTATCAATGTGGTGGCAGGCCATATAAATCCTTCCAAGGTCATTCGGCCCACAGGATAAGTATCCCTATTTCTCTGCGGTTATTCAGAGACCGCTTTCTCCTGGTGCCAGTTTAGATTTTCTTTTGTTCATTTTAGTAGTTTGACGTGGTTGCGATGTTATCCAGAGCTGGTTTGATGTTATATTCCCTGGCGCCATAACTCAGTGGTGAGCTAATGATGAGAGTCGTCCGGTCGACGGCCCATGGAGACCTTGGTAATTCTCCGTCAGTTGGTTGATGAGTTGTCGCTTACTTACTGTTGCACTTTTATAACTGATGACGAGACTGTAGGCCGTCTCGTATGCCTGAACTATGCGACACAGATTTCACTTGGTTGAGTGGTTTATTCACTATCCTTGCTATAGTTGAATAATGTGTGAATGATGTATGGTAATGGGCTCAGCACTTAAACGGTGGAAACACATGGTCTTAGATTGAGACGCGATTGCGTTAAACTCTCCGGTGAAAGGGCACTTGGCTCTCCCCTCAGTATATTAAAATAACACAAATGTTCTGGTTGATTAATATATAACTATTGTAGTGAAAATGATTGCAGCCTACATGCTGGTACTTAAGGGGCTCGCGGAGCGGGCGACCAACACCGCTGGTCTTGTTCAGGTGCTGAGAAGAACTGGGCAAGTAATGTCCGCTGTCGCCACTTATCGCCGATATCAAACGCAGAACGATGAAATATTACATGTACACTCTGTGATGTGATTATGATAATGAAAAATTGTAAAAATTAAATTAAACACATTAGTGACATACCCATTTATTAAGTAACGTCCGTAAATGTTAAAGTTATGAAATGGACGGGGAATGTCACCACACAATGTTGGAGGCCTTTATAGGCAATCTCTATTTTAGAAAGAAACATAATAACTCTTATATAAATACATATTAATAAGTTATTACATTTTATCATAAAAGTGTTTTAATATCTCTTCCGATGATGCACTGACTTACACTGGCTACAGCATTGCCAGGTGGCTGTCTCCTGTATGGTTGGACGATTCCACATAGGCATAGGGGTGTGGAATGCCATGCTTGATTGCTATTTATACAATGAAAAACACCCCTGGCTGTAACCGTGAATGCTGTGACTGTTCAATATGTTTATAAAAATTCTGTACACTACTGGATGACACTTTGGGGCACCTATCTCTTCAACTTTGGCCTACCAGCCAGTTAACGTTACCCGGCGGTGCGTTGCGTCGTATTCAGCCGTGCGAGCTGCGAGGACACAACGACCAATTGCCAGTGCACCCAACGGCTGTGGCTTTGGGGTAAACACTATTTTGGACCGCCTACCCATTTATTAAAAGAGTACCTCTTGTAATAATTGAGTAGGGCGGTCTCTTGAGTTGCGTAATCCTTGTCGGAAAGGTGTAAGTTCCGTTCTTGTCGACCCGCACTTTGCACTCTTGGCCTGATGTAGTTGGTGCGGCCCAGTGTAGCTTGTGTAGTTGTGACTGCGGCAGCCAGAGTGGGCACAAGTAACTCGTGGACGCGTGGTTCATGTCAAGTTCGTCCAGTACTTCTGGTAGAGGACACTCTGTTTGATTCTAGAATCTTCCGGAACATTNGCGTGGTTCATGTCAAGTTCGTCCAGTACTTCTGGTAGAGGACACTCTGTTTGATTCTAGAATCTTCCGGAACATTTTTAAGTATCGGCATGACCTGCTTGCAAGTACCTGGCATGGAATTTTTAGTTCAATTAATTAATTTCAAATAATTGTTTTCAATAACTATTTAATATTTTGAAATGACTTTAAGTTTCTATGCTTATAATTAACTTTCCCAACTGAATCACATGCCATGTGATCTATATCATTGTTGTGCATGGGTTCCAGGGATGCTGATGTGGTCCCCACCTTACCTAGCTTACCCAGGTTTAGGCGAAAACTGGCGAAATTGCCCGGTGCCATAACTCAGTAAGCATGAGTTAGTGAGCGTCGTGCGGTCTACGGGCCGTGGGTCCCTGGAGTCCTATGTCGATTTGGGGTGCTTGCAAATATTGAATTTACCAATAATTGCACGTAACTAGTGGTTTCTCTCATTACAGTGGTGAGTTTGTAGGCCATCTCTCATGCCTTATTTACACTTTGCTGTATTAGGGTGCAGCGCGTGAAATACCTCGAGGGGCAAAGTTAATGAAACACTCATGGTTATTTAAGAAGCTTACTTACTACTTTTATACAAATACATGTACGCTAATATGTTACAAGTTGATGCAGACCCGGCACTCTGGTCTACTGGTGACCAATAATGCAAAAGAGGCACAAGCCATTGAAAAAATACATAGTGCGTTGAACCCTGGTTATAACACAGGGAGGCAGGCGGTCGTCCCCTCGGCACTGAATACGCAAATGTTCTGGGTGGTTAACGTTACTATTTATGATATTGAAGGTGGTTATAACATAAATTGAGGGTGCCGAGGGTGTTCGCGTGGAGTGAGACCTCCTTGCTGACGGCTAGGCCGAGTGCTGAAGTCAGACTAAAATCATTGCATCGGCTTCCGCTGAGAGTGGCAGTAGCCAGCACCAACAATTATGTGAAAATTGTGATATACTAATGGCTATAGGCTAATGAATATTCTACACAATACAATTCCCTGTTTAATAACATGTTGGTGACATCCTGTGATTAATTAAGTGATAATTATGTTTGTGACTGTGACATCATGGATATGTCACCACACTAGAAGCACAAAATAAAAACAATGAGGCCCTTNATAATTATGTTTGTGACTGTGACATCATGGATATGTCACCACACTAGAAGCACAAAATAAAAACAATGAGGCCCTCGATAGGCAGTCTGCTGTGAAAAGATAACACAATAACTCTTTCAAGCTGTGAACATAATTACAATTAAGGAAATAACTGGAACAACGGTAAACTGAGGATTTTTTTCAGTTTGCGGTAAATCTCTTAAGTGAAATTCAGTTTCGGTTTTTTTCGCCGATGGGCTATCCAAGTGTTCCAGCTTGGGTGGGCTGGACGAATCCATCCCTGAAAGGGATGCCTGTTTGAGGTGTTTAATAAAATTATTGCTGTAATTAATTTGGCTACTTCGTTTTGAACACTATGTACTACTTCAGGATTTTATTCCCCACTGTTTATCTGTACTTGGGGTCGCTTAGCACTATTATTCCGGCCAGCAGGCCGGTTGACATCACGCAGGCTGGAAGTATGCCGGATGTCGCGGCGCGAGCTGCGCCGACTTTCCTTCCAATTACTGGAGTGCCTAACAGCTGTGGCTTCCTGGGGGTCACAGTGCTGGACTGCTTGTTATCCCCCCCTCTCGAGTTACCTATTTAGGTAAATAAAGCAAGACAGTCACTTGAGTCACGTAGTGCATGACGACGAGGTGGATGTGTTCCATTCTCGCGGACCCATACTGACGTACTCTCGGCCGATTGTTCACTTCGGCTCGGTGTTGGCTAGGTTGTGTAAGTGACTGCGGAGGTACAAGAGGTCACGACAACACTCGTGGACACATGGTTAATGCCATCATATACACAACATATTAATTAAGAATAAATGATATTGAACTATGGGTACTCGGTTACTGGAATCCAAAATAATTTAAAAATAGGTATTGATGTTTTCGCCAACACATTTATATTTGTCCGAGAGAAAATAATGCTAATATGAATTAGTGCGAGATAAAATTATAATAATATTTACTAGTTAGAAGGTTTCAATTTTTTTGTAATTGCTGGGTAGCTGCATCCATAGACTAAATATCTTTAGTTTAAAGGCCCTTTCAAACGATCAAATATTTCTTCAAATTACCTCTAATATTTATTGAATTCTATAAGACGTTAAACGAACCTCATAATCCCTGCAATTTTCTCTTTCAATTTCTCTAGTGTCTCATTTTCCTTCGAGATTTTGGTGTTAGAACATGTTTTATATTTTCTTGAATCTAACATTTCAATCACCGATCAGTTTTTATAATTATTATTAATAGATGTGTGTTACAAAATAAGGACGCATATCTTTTAAAAAGAAAATGTACTGCAATATGAAGCTAACGTGTCGTTGTTTAACCGAAAATTTTCGTATTGTACATTAGTCGCAGATACTTATCAAAATTTACTTTTCGTATTTATTTAACGGGTTCCATTATAAAGTTTGTGATACATTTTAATATGAAGACTTGAAAGTTTATTGAATGCAATTCATCGTAATGCATACATATAAAGTGATTTTTTAGTTTTAACAAATTAAACGCGATTAATATTTGGCTGTATATTAAAAAGAAAAGGCTGTTAAAAACATTTTGAGAGAAGGATTACTTTCTTAATATTGGCTAACATGTGAAAGGTGGGCGTGTATTTGTGATTATTGTCGGGTTTGAAGGTATTTTGCTCGTTTTTGTCGGAGAAAAATAAGTAATGGTGATTGAAAATAAGGATGACAGATCCAAGTCAGCATAATGCATTAATAACAAAACATATTGTTCACGTTGGAACAAAAAATGTGACATTTACATCAGGTACTAAGGTTAGTGCGTTTTTATCAACTTTTTAAGCTCCTGTCATACAATAACACTTTTGAAGAGGAAATAGTGCCATGAAATTTTTCCTTCCAACATTTTTTATGAAATAATCTTGAATATGATTGAAAATGTCACACTCAAATTTTTTTATTAGGGGGATCTAATCTGAATTGTCATTTAAACATTATTTCAATGTGAGAAAATGTTGTGGTTCCATTTAGTTCATTACAGGAATAAATGGTAATTAGGTAATTATATAGAATAGGGACTTTTCCGAAAAGTCGCTATTCTTTATAGTTACCTAAATCATGTTAAAAGTAAGTACGTTATATTTAAATTATGTTACGTAAATACGTTATATGCAAGAAGACCTAACGCAACATAACCTAATTTTCCCGGTTTTCGGAAAAGCCCCTTATTCTATATAATTAATGAAGAAATTAAATGAATGTTGTGATTTATTGTCATTTCTTTATTAAATTCAAATTCTATTTATCATATATGTTTCCTGCACAGCGATAATTAATGCCCCCGAGTTCTTAATGTTATGTGCAAGGTAATGACGTAGGAAACTGCCATTTTTGTTGTGCATGATTCTGATTGGCTGGCTCAGCCAAACATCAGAGAAACTTTATAACCGTTCCAATCTTCAAATGTTTGATGGAAACTGGCCATCCAACTTTTTTAGACAGATGTGGCACATTTATTACGTTTCGGTGATTTCAGAGCTGTCCAACTTTATTTTACCAAACATTTTGGAAGTAGTTTAATGGGAAAATTAACAGCATGATGGGAGCTTTATGTTACTAATGCTGATGTTGAATAACCCACTGGACTGCTCTCGGTGTGCACTGGCTGAACCCCGCATGTTCCAGATCCACACACACTCACTGAGTGCAGTTGTTTTTCTACTTCCAATTGGTCTGTGATATGCAAGTGATTAGTGCCAAAATCTTGAACCAATATAAT
This sequence comes from Clitarchus hookeri, assembly GCA_002778355.1. NCBI lineage: Eukaryota > Metazoa > Arthropoda > Insecta > Phasmatodea > Phasmatidae > Clitarchus > Clitarchus hookeri. The sequence continues at coordinate 536,255 of NQII01001371.1, forward strand.
TGATCTGTTATTGCAAACCTCTACATAATAGAATCTTTTCAAAAACTGCCAGAAAATTAAGTAATTACACATTATTAACATATGTTTCGTCTCACAAATATGAAGGCCTGTTGCTATTCTTTTTAAAAATGTTGCAAGGATCTTTATTGCATATGTAGAAAACTANAGTAGAAATATATCATAATTTTAAATTTTTATTGTGTTTTTCAGAAAAGCCCCTAAACTAGATAATTACCTTTAGGTGTTTGTGTGGAAAATAAAGTATTGTTTGTTTACATTTTTGTTATGTTTTGTCACCTTTTTCTAAGTTTTNTTTAGGTGTTTGTGTGGAAAATAAAGTATTGTTTGTTTACATTTTTGTTATGTTTTGTCACCTTTTTCTAAGTTTTGTTATGACAGGCACTAAGATTATGGAGACATCATAAACATTGTTTATTTACTAACAGAGAACTAAAAAATGGAAGTGGTATGCATAAAAAGGTGTTTATTATGTGAGAAAACCTGTTTAAATATGTCTCTTGATGTTTTGAAGTGTCTTATAGAGGGAGCATGAGCATCAGAGATTAGTGCATGCGCGAAATCTGGGACGCGCGCATGTAAACAAAACACATATCATGCGAGCAGCTATCAGGTGATTTTGACAGCTAAATGTCATTGACATATTCGGGTTATCCATATATCAGACAGCCCCAGATTGGATGCTGGCTGTGATTGGATGCTGGCTGTGATTGGATGCGTAGATTTGCACCAAAATCTGGGAAGTTGGTTGCAAACCCACCTAGTTTCCTTCTTCTCGGACTAGGCTTCGAGACAAGTTGAACTCTATGGTAATTATTAAGTTTAGGGGCGTTTCTGTAAAAAAAAAAAAATTCACAGAAAATTGTTTATTTCCACTCTACTAATGATGCAGAACACAAATATACTAGGGACATTAACGTCCGACTAACATAAAGACCAGAATCGATAGTGGGGAGTGCTATGAAGATCAGGGAAATTGTGGAGTAAAAACGTCCGGAAAAACCTTGTTTGAATTACGTAATATAACTAAAATTGCACGTTAAGCTACCTGTTAGTTTAGAATTCTACAATCCTAGGTTAGTTTAGAATTCTACAATCCTAGGTTAGTTTTAAATCCTACAATCCTAGGTTAGTTTTAAATCCTACAATCGTAGGTTAGTTTACAATTTTACTATTTTACATTTTTAAACTAACGTATAATCGTAGGGTTTTACACTAACCTAGGATTTTTGGGTTTTACACTAAACTACGAATTTAGGATTTTAGGGATTTAAAGGAGCCGTTAAACACACCAAAATAATATCAATTAACTCACCAATGTAGGCGGCTGGTACAATACCTCTGTCAACGGCCAATTCAACCTTACCTCACTCGATGAAACACCATGTTCCACAAAGCGTCACATACGCGCATATAACGCACTGAAACATTCGTTTACAGCCATGTATAACGCACAGAATCACTCGTTAATAGGCTAATATAACGCACAAAAGCACTCTTTCTTGCTTTCTCTGTTTTAAATCTGCCGGATTCATGAAACAGATAGCAATTGAATCACTATTGCTGAAGTGGAAATATGAGGTAGTGATATGGCGCTTACTTTAACTGCAGCTAGGTAGCAGCAAGTGGCAGCTGGATAATTTTTTCTAAACTAAAATAAACCTTGCTGGAATCACTGAAGGGGTGATTACAATATTAGTGTTTCATTGCTTTGATTACTATTGCTAATCGCCGTCAATTGCACAGAAAGAGTGCGAACTGAGTGCAGTTTTTTGTGTAGTTTTTCCAGAGTCATTGCAGTGTTTTGAATGCAAATATGACCAACAAACAAGCACTCATTTCAGGCAATGACATGATAATTGTACTTTTGTTGTTTTTAGGCTGCATTAGTAATTTGCTATTCAGTAACTTTCTGTTACTACACATTCAGTGGAGGGGAGTGGAGAAATTTGATTGGCTCTTAAACATAAAGATCTTGAGAGCCGATGATGAAATGAGGTGAGTATGGAACAGTGCCAGAATGCAGGAGTGGGGGAATTGGGAGATCCCCGAGAAAACCCGCCGGCCAGTGGCATCGTCCATCATGATTGCCACATGCAAAAATCTGGGAGTTACCATGCCGGGAATCAAACCCGGTTTGCCGAGGTGGGAGACGAGTAGTCAACCACTACATCACCGTGGCCCCTACATATTCAGTAGTCATTTGTTTAGCACTTGTGACAAATTATCAGAATCTTACAACTAATAACATTCTTTTAAAGATAAAATAAAAACTAGGATTAGATACCCTATTATTTTATCTATTAATTTTGACTAGGGTAGTAATAGTTATGTTCTTTAAACCTAAAGAATTTGGCGGTGTTTTAGTCTATTCAGAGGAATTTGCCTATTAATCGATAGTCCCCTATTAATCTTTCTTTAATTTGTAATCAGTATGTATACCGCCGTTATAAGTTTATTTTAAAAGATTTTAATTTACTAATTTTTATATAATTATTTATTTCAGGTCAAGGTGCAGTTAATATTTAAATTTAGGTGAATTACAATATTATTTTAATATATGGATTTAGATTTGAAATTTCNGTCAAGGTGCAGTTAATATTTAAATTTAGGTGAATTACAATATTATTTTAATATATGGATTTAGATTTGAAATTTTTAATGAAGGTGGATTTGTTTGTAATTTTGTTTATGTTGATGTTTTGATTTTACCTCTAAAATAAGTACATATTGCCNTAATGAAGGTGGATTTGTTTGTAATTTTGTTTATGTTGATGTTTTGATTTTACCTCTAAAATAAGTACATATTGCCCTTTACTCTGAATATATTTGAGATATGCTTATAAACTAAAATAAAAATTTACATAATCATCTTAAAGTATCTACATTTTGCTATATTCAAAAACTGTAAACGTACCGCAGAAAAATTGTTGTACAAGAGAGTATTATTAAGTACCATGAATATAAACAAAGAATCNAAAACTGTAAACGTACCGCAGAAAAATTGTTGTACAAGAGAGTATTATTAAGTACCATGAATATAAACAAAGAATCTTTATGCTTTACAATGTAAAAATTATTATTAAACACAATTCATTAATTAAAAATTTTTTTACTACTTATGTATTTTTGTGAATTTAGATTGGGTAATTTATTTGGTAAAATTGTCATTTTATAAGTTTTGTGGGATACTGAAAACTAAATTCTAAATTATACAATAAACCTGTTTGTGACAAGTGTAAATNAAAACTAAATTCTAAATTATAAAATAAACCTGTTTGTGACAAGTGTAAATGGCAAAGCCACAATTGCACAAATATTATTTTATAAAGTTAGGGTACTTTGGGTAATGTTAATTAGTTGTTTAGAGTCATAATCAGAGACAACTACGTAATATTCATTTATAAAATAAATTTGTGCCTGCAGGAAGGATCACAGACGGTGTAGGCAAGGCTTAGAGTGTCGCGCCTCTGGTTGGCTCTGAGAGGACATCCATCGGGTATGAGGCAGAGAGAGGAGATAGACGGGAGTTGGAGGTGTAGGCCTTCGAAAGGCCTGTACATATCATTTGGTTAACCTCGGAACCTGAGTGCCAAACACCCGCGGGAGACCAGAGACATTATTACACACTGAAGGTCTAGTGTGGGGAGCTTGCATGAAGCAATTAAATGCTTGGAAACAAATTAGGACACCCTGACAATAATTCCTTGCGGGCACATAAAAATAATTGTGGTGACTTTTAATTATGGTACGTAGTTTCCTCATCACTCTCGCTGAGCTATCTGGTGCTGTATAATTTATAGTGATTTATTGGAATGCAACATGAAGTTGTGAGGTTTGGAGAGTTACATATGTCATTGTAGTATAAATAGGTGCAAACCTTAAATAAACAAAATGCAAAAATCTACTAACATCAGCAACAAAAACACTGAAATACTCTCCTTGTGATGGAAAGCAGCATGAACCTTTCATAACAACAACAATAATAATAATTATTATTATTTCAACTTACAGTTGTGATATCGCCCTGTGGCAAGTACTTACTTCCTTCATACTGTTTCACTCTCCAGTCTCTTCCTAAATCGACCATACCCCCTTCACTATCACTAACTCCTCCCGCAACATATTCCACTCCCTCATATTTCTCAACAATGCCTAGTTGACTTCCCTCTCCATTTACCATCCTGTACATCTTGACCAGCCTCTCCACTGGGTATTGTTTTGTCTTTTAAATTTTATAATGCAGTAGGGAGTGGCAGTCACAGCAGAACCATTCTTCAGTAATCCTTGGGTGTCAAAAAATGTTATCACTGGCATATGATTCACTAGCACATGAATATTTTAATATAAATGGTCAATTGTCCCTAGTGATCTTATGCGTGTCCCCCATGACTTTGAGAACAAGCTATTCCATTTCTTCCACATAGCCCTAACAATTTCTTGCTCTCATTATTCCTCTCTCTCCACCTCTGTGTTAGAAAAGAATTGCTATAGACAGGTTATTATTGCATTTAATAATGATGATAATCATCAGTAAAGACAGTACACTAACCGGTTAGACATGATTAATACACATGCAAAAAAAATGTAATCATGTAAAACAGATAGTCCCAACATAACATAAGAAAACACAACTACTGCATTAGATTGCCACAATTCCAACACCCTCACTTAATCTAATGGCCTACATCTGCAGATTTACACATTCCATAACAATCCCCTCAATTCCCAGCTCATGGACGCAGTACACATGTTTTGGGCCTGATAAAGGTTTTGTCAGAATGTCTGCAACCATTTTATTTGTTGGCACGTATTCTACTGTAATCTACTTTTCCTCTATTGCATCCATAATGAAGTGGTGTCTTATGTCTATATGTTTGGTGTGCTTGTGGAACACTGGGTTGTTCAGCAACTTCTGTGCATTCTGGCTGTCATTGAAAATGGTTATGGTTTTTTTCCTACTGCAAATTTCACTCAAGATTCCCTTCACATGAAAGGCTTCTTTTGTCACCTCACTAATTGCTAAATATTCAGCCTCAGCATTGGAGAGGGCTACAGTTCTTTGTTTCCTTGACTTCCAGCTGATTGCAACACCACCCATCTTGAACACGTAGCCTGTGTATGATCTTCTGTCCGATTCATCTCCTGCCCAGTCCGCGTTCACGTAGGCAATGATGTCTTCGCCAGTCTTCTTGAATACTAGGGCATAGTACAGAGTGCCCACCCTGCAATCTAGCATCCTAAAACACCCAAATATGTCCTCAGTGTATTTTTTTTGGTCAAGGCTGATTGTTGTTGCCTCTTTGTTTAGGACCACTCTCATCCAAAGGCACTCTTGCACTCCACCAAGATCCTTTAACTTGAACCTTGTGCAAAGTTTCTGAACCAGTTTCATCTTGTCTTCCTCGTTTTTGCTAAACTCAAAATAATCATCAATGCATAGGACCACGATTATCAGTGTCTCATTACTTCTCTTCTGATAAACACATGGTTCGTGCTTGGATCTTGGAACCCTACCTCCAACATGATCTTGTGAATCTTCTTGTTCAAAACCCGAGATGCTTGCTTCAGGCCATAGATTGCCCTTTTAAGTCCACACACCTCAGCTATGAATCCCTATAGCTGTTCCATGAAAATTTCTTCTTCTAAATTTCCATGCAGGAAAACGGTTGTGACAACAGTGTGGTAAACGTTCAACTCCAGTTCCGTAGCCAACGAAAACAACATCCTTACTGTTGAGTGTCTCACCACAGGCGCAAACGTCTAATGGTAGTCCACACCATATTCTTGGTGAATCCCCTTGCCACCAATCTTGCCTTATATCTCCAAAGATCACCATTGGCTCCCCTCTTAATCTTAAAGACCTATTCGCACTGCACCATGTTTACATTGTTTGGTCGATTGACTAGTTCACAGGTCTCATTTTCTAGCAAAGAGTTTTCCTCTTCACGCATGGCACTTTCCCATATCTTCCTCCTTCCCAGACAGTGCTTCCACCACAGTTTTTGGGTCATGTAGTGATTCACTGCAGGATGTGTGGTAGAGAAAGAAACCAGGGTAGTCCTTCAGTCATCTATCTCTGAATGGATACCTCTGCTCAGCTTCACAACTTCTGCCCTTCAAGTCTTTGTCTTGTTCAACATGTACCTCAATTAGGTTATCCTCTTCCTTTGGCCAGCCTCGCCACCCTGCCTCACAGACTTGCAGAATCTGAAAGCATATATTTTAATGCATGTGACTCACCGTCTACCTCATTGCCACTTAGTTTTGTACTGTCAAAGTCATATTTAGCTTCTTCAATAAACACCACATCTCTTGCTTTATGAATTCTTTTGGGTGACATTGTATCTATGAGCCCATAGCCATTTGTAAGCTCACAGTATGCAACAAAAAGCATCTCACTGCTCTTGGAGTCCCTGACCATATCTCCTCTGGGACATCTTTTATCACCTTTGTGGGTGATCTGTTTTTCAAATTTACTGCTGTGTTGATAGCTTCAGCCCAGTATCTTGGCCCAATGCCAGCCTTTTTGACAATGGTGCGATTGGCTCTCTCATCAATACCATTTTGTTCAGGTGTATACTCAACAGTCANATGCCAGCCTTTTTGACAATGGTGCGATTGGCTCTCTCATCAATACCATTTTGTTCAGGTGTATACTCAACAGTCATCTGGTGTTTTATTCCATTGTCCACGAGGAATATTGCTACCTCTTTGTTGACATATTCAGTGTCATTATCAGATTGCAGACATTTTAGCTTCATACCAACCTCATTTTCAACCACTGTTTTGAATTCCTTCAACTTCTCACACACCTGGTCCTTTGACTTTAAAAAGTAGATGAAAGTCTTCCTTGTCATGTCATCAATGAAAGTCAGAAAATACTGAACTGCACTGAATGACTCTTCGGACATAGGGCCGCAGACGTCTGTGTGAATGAGCTCCCACCTCTTCGTGGCTCGCGTTGTACTGCACTTGTTGAAAGGTTTCCTTGCTTGCTTCACTTTTATGCAGGGTTCTTTATTTGTGTCTGAATCTGAATAACTCATGCCATTCTGGAGTTGATCTAGTCCCACTCTGCCAAGGTGTTCAAATCTCTTATGCTACAGTTCCTACATAGTACAAATTTGCCACCTCAGAGAGTACATTCAGTCTATACAAGCCACCAATGTTTGTTGCTGTTGCCTAAATCTTGCCTCGTACCTCTGAATCATCCTTGCGATACATTTTGCAACAATCAGGAAACACAACACAATGCTTCTAGACACCATTGTGCTAACAGACAGGAGGTTAGAGGAAATCTGTGGGACATGCAAAACATCATGAATTTTAACTGTCACCCTGCTCATTCAATTGCCATACAAAGTCCCCATATCCTGCACCTTGCAGGGTGTTATTGTTTGCTACGGTAATGGTTTTAACACCAGTGCTCCTGTAGTTTCTCAACCACTCTTTCTCTCTGATCATGTGGGTGTTAGANCTACGGTAATGGTTTTAACACCAGTGCTCCTGTAGTTTCTCAACCACTCTTTCTCTCTGATCATGTGGGTGTTAGCATCCGAATCCACATACAAGTCATTTGAACATATAATTGCTGTCAATGCCATATACAGTGAACATTCTGAGTAACTCGAATTAGGTTAATGAACTTGCCCTCTTCCATTCTGAACCCCCTTTGGGCGTCAAAATTTTCTATGGCCAATCTCATTACAGCCATAACATNCTACGGTAATGGTTTTAACACCAGTGCTCCTGTAGTTTCTCAACCACTCTTTCTCTCTGATCATGTGGGTGTTAGAATCCGAATCCACATACAAGTCATTTGAACATATAATTGCTGTCAATGCCATATACAGTGAACATTCCGAGTAACTCGAATTAGGTTAATTANATTGCTGTCAATGCCATATACAGTGAACATTCCGAGTAACTCGAATTAGGTTAATGAACTTGCCCTCTTCCATTCTGAACCCCCTTTGGGCGTCAAAATTTTCTATGGCCAATCTCATTACAGCCATAACATCAGAATACATTTCCCTTTCTTTGGTGCTGTTTCCAATCGTGAGCGTTTGGACCCCCTATTTCTGGCATTTGACATCAAAGCAGAATCCACACCTTGCTTCTCATTCTGTTCCTTGTTTATGTCCTCCTGGAGCAAATTATTTTTTATGAAATCGGACATGATAGCTGTGCCCTAACTTTCCAAGGCCATGACCATAAGGTCATATTCTGATGTTAGGCTGCTGAGCAAAATTATACCTATAAACTCATCATCTATAGGGGCATTTATGTCGTCCATTCTCTGAGCCAGGGACAGCACCTGAGTCACATAATCTTCCATGTTCTTGAATTCGCTAAGTTCTATACCGAACAGTGTCCTCAACAACCCTAACCTCCTTAGCAACCGTTTGTCTTCGTACACCTTCCTCAGGCTTTCCCAGGCCTCCTTTGCCGCCATTGCTGCCCGCACATGTGTAAAACAGTTCAGCTTTACTATTAAACATATTTTGGCTTGAGCCTTTTGATCCTTCTTTGCATCTACACATGAATCCCTTTTTGGTACAATACAGTGCCACAAATCTCTTCATTCATCAGATACAGTTGCATGAGAAATTTCCAATCATAGTTACTCACACCGTTCAATTTTTCAATGGGCGGTAGCGTGCCTGCAATCGTCACACTCAAATTCGACATCTTCACGAATCACGCAATACAACTATAACCTAACTCGCGCAGGTTTTTACATACACTGAACACACTGACTGTATTGCCCACCCCGCATCTTCTGGACCTATAACCTGTTAGTAATGAATCTATAAAGACAGGTTATTACTGCATTTAATAATGACGATAGTCATCAGTAAAGATAGTACGTAGGCATGTTTCAATACACACCCAAAAAAAATGTAGTAAACATGTAAAACAGATAGTCCCAACCTAAAACAAGGAAAAAAAAAAACTCCAACAGATTACTACAATTCCAACACTCTGGTTTCTTAGCACCACCTTAAAACCCCTTCCATCTCTTCCTACTTGTGCATTCAAGCCCCCAATTACCACCTGCCGCCTTTTTCCTAGTCTCCTTTGTAACTGTTACTCAAACTACTACTCCTCTGTAGAGCATCCCACCTGTGGTGCATACACGTGCAATATTTCCATTACTTTTCCCTTATCATTCAATGTCAAATGTATTAAACAATCACTTATTCTCTCAATTTCCACTTCCCATTCTTCTTTCACTACAAACGTCACTCCATTTCTACTTCCTTCGTTGTTGCGCACCCAATACATCCTGTATCGTTTTCTATTTTCTGTTTGTAGCTAATGTGAATTTTACATAATTTTATCTTTTAAGAGCACACTTGCATGTAAATAGTATTACAGTGTTTAAAATTTTAGCATGATAGATTGTATTAAGGTTGATATTTTATTAAGTGGAATGTATGATACATTCTTGCTATTATATAATTATAAACTCATGTAGGCCTATACAAGAAATATTTACACTCAATACAGTTAGTTCTATTGTAAATATCAAAAGTAAAAAAATTGGAACCTGGGAATTAATACTTGACACTTTGAATGTAAGATAATAAAAAGTGATTGCTGATGATGATTGTGTTTTATGAATGAGTGTTTTGAGTAGCATGGTGGTTCCAGGTGGTGTTCCATTTCGAAGTGAGGAAATGCGATGATGAGGGCACACTCATTGATGACAGTCGGAAGCTGGGCAGGCCAATGGAGCTTGTCCTTGGCAAAAAGTTCAAGTTGGAGGTGTGGGAGTCGATAGTGCAGATGATGGCCCTGAATGAAGTAGCAAAGTTCAGAGTTGACAAGAGTGTAAGTTTTTTTTTGCACTTGTTGCCAAGAATACACAACTGCCATTTCTGAGCCTATCTTGTATGCAGGCTTTCTACGGTGCAGTTGTGATGAATGTTTTGTGAACATTAATTTGACACAGATTTCAAACACATGTACAGACTGAGAAACATTCACAGACTGATATTTTTAATATCATATTCTGAGTTTACTGTAATGTTCAACAAGGTTCTGCAGTGATGTATGTCCACAATAATAGTTCATTCAAACATTAATTTCCATCTAACCTCTCGCTCTGTGCACCTTGCCCATGTTCATCTTCTTTTTAATATACTTAAATATAAATATGTAATTTATTGAAATATAATTTGCCTGAATATGTTTCAGTTACAAATAGTTACAGATGTTGTCAATTTTTCTCCTTTTTGAGTAGCAAAGGAAAAGATGAAGCTGTTTTTCAGGGGTGAGAATTTGCAAGTGCAAGTGAGGGAAATTTCTTCAACATTAAAACTGTACAAATTATCAGCAAAGAAGATATTTTGCCGTGTATTATTACAACTTTGTGTACTGCAGCCATAAATTACATAGTTTCAAACTGTGGTAGTGGCCAACCCTTTTTGACTAAGAAATTTTCCGGATGCATAAGGAAAATTATTATTCTACCATAACATTGATCAGTTTGCTCCAGTGTTGGGGTTCATTTTGCCAAATATACTTTGTGCACATAATTGAAAAAAAACCAGGGAATGAATTCACAGCTATATCTAATTTGTGTTTAAATAAGATCTTTTGAAATCAAGCTTTGTAAAAATTACATTCTTTTAAGTTATATATATTTTAACTTATATACTGGCTGAAGTATTTATAACTATTGTCCCAACAACAAATTGGGGAAAGTACAATAGAAACACATTGATATGACCCTTCACAGTATCTGGGGTGGTGGGTGAAGAGGTTTGTGCGGCTCTTAACATTGAGGTCTTGAGAGCCGATGAGGGTGAAGTGAGGTGAGTGAGGGTGAGTGAAGAAATTTCATTGACTCTTAATAACGAGGTCTTGAGAACAGATGAGGGTGAAGTGAGGTGAGTATGGAGCAGCATTGGAATGCAAGGGCGAGGGAAATGAGAGATCCCAAGAAAACCCGCCAACCAACGGCATTGTCTGGCACGATTTCCACGTGTGAAAATCCAGTAGAAACCCTGCCGGGAATCGAACCCAGTTCATATTTGTGGGCGGCTAGTAGTATGACCGCTACACCACCGTGGCCTCCACAGTTTCTGGGAATATGGTCTTTAGTCAGAGATGGACTTAAGAGATGGTTTGGAAAATTTTGGACCAATTTTGACCCACCCCCAACCCCTAAATGTCAAAATGTTCAATTTTTCACATGATGTCTATGTTCAATCATTTCTGGTGCAAAAATGACAACTGGTTTTTTTTTTTTTTTATGAAATACACTAACGTTTGTGAAAAATGCAACACCAAGAAGGATACATGTGATTGAAATGAGCTTTATAACACAGATTAGGTACATGGCAATACACAATTGATTAGGATTACAGAACTGTACATGATCTCTGACCTTGAGAGTTCAGATTGGCATGAAGCCACCACGTGCTGCAATCAGAGCCTCTAAATGCTGTGGTATGGAATCAAATAGAACCTGGATATCTTCCTGGGGAATCTCCCTCCACACTGCTTGTACGTGAGTTCAATGCATCAACAGTGGTTGCTGGAAGTTCTTTGATGAACTAGTCACCGACCAACCATATCCCAGACATGTTCGATGGGTGGCATGTCAGGCAAATGTGCAGGCCAGGGAAGCTGTGGTACCCATCGTTCATTGAAGAAGGCTTGCACATTTCTCACCACATGTGGCCGGGCATTGTCCTGCTGAAATATGGCATGTGGAGTCGCCTGAAGGAGGGGCAGTACCTTGGACTCTAAAACCTCCCTGATGTAGCGGTTGCTGCTCAGATTGCCCTCAATACGTAGGAGTCGAGATCGCATGTTGTATCTAATGGTGGCTGAAACAATCACACTTGGCGTTTGTCTGCCATGCTGCTCCACAATGCAGACTGCCAGATTGTGGTACCACAGTAGTGTCTAAAATGTATGCGGCTATCACTGTAGGACAGGTTGAAGCGGGACACGTTTGAAAACACTACATTTTGCCACTCAGCATGTCAGCGACGGCATACACATGCCCATTGAAGTCCGAGGCATTTGTGGTTTCTGGACAATGAAAACCGACACAATGGCATGCATGCCACCAGTCCAGCCCACAGCAGACGGCATTGAACCATCGACGCAGACAGGTCAACACCCATTGCAGTGCCCCAGTGTTGAGCCAACACTGTCGACGAGGCTGTACGGTCCGTTACGGCCATGCGGACAAGATAGAGGTCATCCAGTGCTGTGGTCACATTGCATGGTCCAGTATCAGCTTGTCGCTGCGTACGACCCTTTTATATACACTGGTATCACACTCGCATCACTTTTGTAGCAGCATGCTCTGTACGAGCCGAAATGTCATGGTATGATAAACCAGTTTCCCGGAGACTGATCATTCTGTCCCGTTCGAACTCACTCACATGCTGATATGGTGCCCTTTGACGTCAACAAGGCTTACTGGCACCTGCTTTCACTTCGTCTGACGGCACTTTACACTCTGAATTTGGCGTAACACGGACCTTTCCGGTCACACAAGAGCCAGGCCTACGTGTATGCCATCTCTTTGTAATCGTAATCACTTATTGCTGGTACACTGTTCTACACATCCTCCGAGTTTGGATTCATTTGGGCCATTCTTTCTGGGTGTTGTAATTTTCACAAACAATAATGTATAAATCTATTTTAATAGGCGGACATCTTCAGAAAAAAAATTATACCTTAGACGGCCATTTATTTGGGACTGCCCCTTGTCAGCAAAAGAATCTTAAACACAGCACAACATGTAACTTTTAGCAATTGCAAAGTCCATTTTCATCGACTTAATGCTGGAAAATTGGTGGCTTTATTATTGAAATGTTAACTTCTTAGAAATCTATTACACAGGTGTCTCAGGCTATATATGCCATGCATGTGGACATGTACGGACACGTTCGTTCAGGTTGGAGGGTTGGGTGGATGACATTCTGCCCCCATCCGACTGCTTGTCTGCATGTGTGATCACCAGGCACTTTACAAGATTACACTCACGGTCTGTTTGCATTTATTTAATGGCAGACAATGTTAAATTGGCTGCAGAGGAGAATATACAGTTATGCTTGCAGCGCAGCGTGAGAATACAGATGACCTACAGTACAGTTTCACTGTCACCATTGCATTTAGCAACATTACTGGTATTTACAGCACTGGATCAGCTGTAAATTAAATAGACTATGCTGGATGTTATTTCTTTACTTGACGTCCTAGTAAATTTATGACATTGAGAGGTTTCTTTAATGGCTTGTTGTTATTGCTAATCACTGTTTAGTTTTGTTTACTTTACGGAAGATACTTTTTAACGAGTGACCAATTAACTCGCTTTCCACTCATTTTTTTGAAACTGTAAGTCAGTATATAATTAAAAAATATGGCGCAAGTCATCAACAATCATCCTTAAAATCAAGTTAAATTGTTACTAAATCAAAATAGAAAAGCTGTGCACAAATACACATTTTAATAAGCAAAGAGAGAAAGAAGGTATCCACAAGCAAGCAACATCACAGTGACAAGACAAGTGCATGACATAAAATAACTGCGTCATGCACGGAAACACTCTGATGACTGAAGTGGAGGGAGCGGGCAGAGTCAATGGGTATTGGCTAGCTGACAGTCTGGATGGAGCTGGTATTTATTTTTTGAAATGCTCAGCTTGCAAAACAGTGCTCATCAAGAGAAATGCCATGCAGAGAGAGCAACTAAGAAAAAGCACAACAAACTTCTATTTTAACTGATTTTCCTCAAAATTGCAACTTTTTATACCAAATTTTTTATGGTTGCTCACCAGTGGGTCTTAAAAGAAGGTTGTAATAAAAGGGGTTGCAACAGTGTTTCTACTTTAGTTGTATGTTGTCAAAAAGGTAATGTTATAATTTATGGGAATTTGAAAATGCTCATCTGGATCAGTTGGAAATTTGGATCTGCAATAAATTTTAACATTTATAACAAAATATTCGTTACAGTTAAACATTCCCAGTGGCATCCTAAGAAACAGGTTTTTTTTTTTTTTTTATAAGCCTTTTACATACAATCCATTCTAATGGATTTTGGATTGGTCTCAAAATACACTTAACAAACAATAAATTTACATACACTGAAAAACAATAATGAAAACACATAATTACATATATATAAAGCAGCTCCAAAAATACATTAAACAGTTACTAAAAAATATGCATTTTAAGAGAAATATCCTTGCAACTAAAGAATGTTACTAATAATGGTAATTTTTTTAAATTTCATTTTAAATACATTTGACAAAGTATGGCTACTTTATAAAAGGCTGGAAATTTTTTGGTTTTTGTTTAGAAAGATTGGAAGAGTCAGGAATCTTGGTATTCTATAGCAACCCTGTAACTGAAATTAGTTTGCTAATATTTTATACATATGTGCATAGTAATTGGCATAACAATAAAATATTCACTTTAATAGTGATTTTGCAGTGTTGCTTCTTTGATCTATTGCAGTGGTGGATGTTGTAATGTCACAGACTTAAGATTTGGGGACTGGAAATCACAGTTCAGTTTTACTCACTCGGTAGAGACATGAAACTTAAATAAAGGTGCTATCAAAATAAAATAAAAGAATTCAATTGTTGGATTATTTTCTCTGTATTTTATTTCAAGTTAAAATACAAAGTTCACATTCTTCAATTTATTAATACAGAGTCATGAACAGTCTGCTTAACGACATCGAAGCACACAACAGTGCCGCAGAGTTAATTATGCACGTCACTCAAAATTTGCACCGCAAGGAAATTACAAAGACAGGAGGGACGTTATTTCCCTCCTGGCACCCTAGTGACCTGGCACACCGGCTGAAATAATTTTGTAGATAGAAGGAAAAACCGTCACAGGTGTTTGCTGGTGTAGGCGAAATTTGCCATGCTCAACGCGTCGTCTCAAAAGCTGGTCATTAACTTTTAGCGGGCGGTAGACGCTCACGACTAAAGTTACCACGTGCTTTACCCCCACTCCTCACACCAGGTTGTTAAAAACCTAACCAAATAAGGACATGGCATGGTACAGAATCCCTTAGGATATGTACCGTGCTAACCCCAGTCACAACAACTTTCCCACATCAGCCAAACTGCGTAGTAGTAAAACTGTCAAATTTCTAGAACATTCTCAAAGGAAAAAATGTCTACGAATTTGGTAACAACCCTTATCTCCAATTGCTGACACATCCTCAACTGCGACTTCAGAAGAAGCAAACACGACAGATAAACGTACTAACATGGCCAAAATGTCAAATACTGATAAGCTATTACAATTCCTCGCATAACAAAAGAAAATTAACCAAATGTCTCAATTAAATGGTCATTAACTGCATCATTACAATCTGTATGCAGTGAACAGAAAGGAGTTTTTAAGCAGAACTTTCAGAACCACTCAAATAACTACAAACTAAGTACACCAGCATTTTGTTCAAATTAAGTGCCACATTTTAATAATTTTTGGTTTGAATTTCTCTTCTCTGTTGCTAACTCAGTAGGCAAAGGCGACAGTCTCGATCTTCTACAGAATTAAATGATAGATGCTCGTCTTTAACCACAGATAAGTCACTGTAATTGGACACGGTATGTTAAAAAAGAACCAACTTATGTGTGACCTTGTCCAAGATATTTCATGTCAAAAATTTTCCTACATTCCAATTCTACTGATTATCATATATGTATTTGTTTTGTTTCCCCTCTCATTCCACTTCTAACATAATTTTATGAGCACTAGATTTGTTTCGTAAATATAAACCAAACCTTATAATTTTTTTTTTTTTCAAAATTGTTTTATTAATAAAAAAATTGAATGTAGGTTGTTTCATGCATATGCACTATTTCACCTCGAAAAATTGTAATTTGATTCTTATTTTGTGTAGCCTAAAACAATCTTTTTCCAACTGGGTGAAACATACAACATACAAAACAACAATTTTGAGGGTTGGTTATTTGTTCCGTAATTATGCCCAAATGTCACAATTGTATAGTAACAGCAGCATTCTGCAGTTGGAATTTTATTTGTTCTTGCAGCTTGTTGGTGGGTATCCATTTGTTTCCAAAACATTGCGAGAGGTTGGCAAGCCTGTGAAGCACAGATGTTGTGCAGTTTCTCTCCAGAACGAGGGTACTGGATACTCGGACCTGAATGAACTCATCAAGTCTCCATGTGACCTGGAGTTTACTTTTGGTATGATCTCATTTCTCATGTGTTACATTTGCTATTTGTTTTAAATTGTTATTAAGGTTGCTACTTCCATTTATTGTGTTAATCATTTTTATCAATGAAATAAACACAATTATTGATTTTGACTTTTGTACTTGTTGAAACCCTCAAGTGTCTTTCCACTAGGGGTTTGCGAAAACTTGAAAATTTCAATAGTTGTGAATAGTAATTTACGAATTATTCACATTTCAACTTTGAATATCTTATGTGAAAATTGTGAATAATTTACATTCCCATTTCAAGTGGTTATTTGCTTGACTTATGCTGCTTCTGCTTGTCGCTCCTCTCATGATGCGCGGGTCTCGGGGTGCAAGTGCTTTGACCTTGTCGCCACGTACTACAGAAAGTTACAAATCTTGCTGCTAGAACGTGAGACATATCCATGGCAGTGCGAACTCTGCAATAATGCCAAATTCAGCGCCATATGTATGTAATTTAGTACACTTGATTGAACGTTGATAATTCGTTCTGTTATAATATATTTCTTTGTGAAATCTACAGTAGCTAGTACTGAACTGAGCTGTGAAAAAGTTTTAATTCAGAAAATGCATTGTGAACTAATTTCACCTTTCATTGTCATTACATTTACAAATTGTGAATTAATTTCCTATTTAACTCTTTATTATGTGGATTGTATTGTAAAATGTACACCTGCACATATGTAGCTATTAGTTTCACTAATATTACTATAAAAATGTTTTCTAAAGGTGTTTTATTCCTTCCCTCTTCACTACTCGAGGTGACAAGGAGCGACTGCCTCGTGCCTGCGTGGTGCGCACAGTTCATTCATTTTCCAACGTGACGAGGAGTGACTTGGTTAGCACCAGTGCCGGTCGTTCTTCGCCGTGACATGGAGCGGCTGCCTCGTGCCTGCGTGGTGCGCACAGTTCATTCATTTTCCAACGTGACGAGGAGTGACTTGGTTAGCACCAGTGCCGGTCGTTCTTCGCCGTGACATGGAGCGGCTGCCTCGTGCCTGCGTGGTGCGCACAGTTCATTCATTTTCCAACGTGACGAGGAGTGACTTGGTTAGCACCAGTGCCGGTCGTTCTTCGCCGTGACATGGAGCGGCTGCCTCGTGCCTGCGTGGTGCGCACAGTTCATTCATTTTCCAACGTGACGAGGAGTGACTTGGTTAGCACCAGTGCCGGTCGTTCTTCGCCGTGACAAGGAGCGGCTGCCTCGTGCCTGCGTGGTGCGCACAGTTCATTCATTTTCCAACGTGACGAGGAGTGACTTGGTTAGCACCAGTGCCGGTCGTTCTTCGCCGTGACATGGAGCGGCTGCTTTGTGCCTGCGCCATTTCTTTGTCGTAATAAAAAAGCTTTGCATCGCGCCTACGCTGTTCCTTGTGACAAGGAGCGACTTCTTGCTCTATGAATACTTTTAATATCATGTTGCGTGCGTACATGCCAAAAAATCAAATCATACAAACGATTGCCATACATTTTTTTCTTCATGAAAGTGGTTTTAACTTTCATGGCTACTATAGTAGCCAAACTATTTGGCTTAAGCTTCAGAATGACTTCTGCTCCACAAATACTGATTAATAAAGTAGAACATTTTAATTTTAGTAGTTTAGTAGGAGAGATATAAATTTTCTGCCCTAAATAATAATAATATTTGCTATAATATTTACTAAATAATTTTGGCAAAGTGTAATTTTATTATTTGATATCAGACAGGTAACTTAAAGCCACAGTATTAGAACACAGGTTACTCGTATACTGTAGAATACCAATTATTTATTCTTTGACTGTTTTAGTTATGCATACGATGATGTATTGTAGAGGCTTACATGTATTTCATATGAAAGTGACAGAGTCACTGCGAAATATCATGGTGACTACTGAGTCGCTGTACCAGTTTGTCACAGTTTCAACATATTGTCACGTGTCCCATCCCTAAGTATTGTTCATATCCACTGGATATGAACAATACCAACATGGCATCGCATCATGGCTGTGGTGGAACCATAGACTAAAGATGAGATAAATTGATTATTCGTCTTCTGCGCATGTACCCAACATTGGCCTACCCCAAAGCAACACAACTGTCAAAGTCACATGGTCAACAATGATGAATGTGTTTATTTCTTAACTTTTAAATGACAAGCAATGTTATATTAATAAAATACTTTTAACAAGTTGAATTTAATCAAACTGCATTACATGTTGGGTAGAGGAAGTATAAAATCATCTCAAAGCACTTGTATATTAAACAATATTCCTATCCACATCGTTTATGATAGACTTGTTGGCAGAAAAGCAGTTCAGCGTTGGGATACGGAGACCGGTTGTGTACAGCCAGTGGGATCAATCTTCCTCATCTTTAGGCTATGGCTGGAACGTGAACTAGCAGTGCTAGTAGTAGAGTACTGTACTAGTTACATCGGTCGCAAGCCGGTTACAAGTGCTTACAACAAAACTTTTGCATTTACAGAGTTTCGTCTACTATACTTCAAAGTAAACAAATTCTGATACTGACTCAGGACCGTGGTATCAAGAAATTGCAAACACATACAAACAGTTTGTAGTATGTTACCAAACAGCTGTGCAACCACAAGCACCGAACCTCTACTTTTGCAGAATCTGCTACCAATTCAAACACGTAAATACGCCAATTTAAATTTATGGCTTCACGCATGTCGCAAACAATGATGATCACTGAAAATAAAACTGGAACATCGAGGAAATAGTTTCCTTTTCCAATAAAACATTTATTTTTATTGCTAATAAATTTGAGATTAATTTCTGATAACCAAAATGTTTCTATTCTTCCCTGAGGCAATAATGCATGCATATTTTCATAGCTTTGTCACACAATGTATTTCGTATATTTTCATATACCACACAAAAATTGATGTGTATGTGTGTGTACGCGCATGCATGCGTAAAGATGGTGCATTATTTATTAATAGTTACATTTTGGAGCATACTTTTTAGTAAAATATATGGAGAAAACCATGTTGTAAAAATAATATACAGCATTTGAAGTTGTAAATATTTTATTTGTGTGGGAACGGTGTGTTTTGCGATCAGTCAAATGGTATTTATTTCAGTCATGTATAACTAAAATGAAATGTTTACTATAATGTATTCACGGTAACTTCAAGATTTTCTGAAACCCTGCTAAATATCTACTTTCAGGGAGCCGATTATGTATCCTTCCGCAGTATGTAAACAAAACATTGCCATGTGACACCTGTCAAACGTTTTGTAAACAGTGCCATGTGGGAACTGTCAAATATTTTGTAAACAAACAGTGCCTTGTGGGAACTGTCAAATATTTTATTAACAGTGTCCATGTGGGAACTACCAAAATTTATTTTTGAAGAGAAACAATGCCATGTAATCTCAACTGTCATATACTTTAATAAAATTCTCTAAATGTCTAAAAAATGCTAATCAATTTAGCGAAATGTTGTAATACATACAAAAAGGTAGATTGAAGTATATATCGGAACTGTTAATTATATAATTTAATTAAAGTTTACTTATTGTATTAAGATTTATTTACATATTTGCTGTAAGGAAAAAGTTAAATTTTACATAATAAACTTTTGGAAGTAGCACTCAGGTTAAAGATTTCACTGTGATAAATGGTACCGTATTTTATCGCATATAAGTGGCACATTTTATTTAAAAAAAAATTTATTGAAAACTTGGGGTGCGACTTATAAGTGAGAAAAATTCCTCCAGCCCCGCACTAACGTTTCATTTACTACGAATTCACGGCCCGCGGCTCGATTTCCAAACTCTTCAGCGAACAAAATCACTTTCATTTTGAAACCTGCGGTGTAGGTACATCTCTGTTCCATCAAGAACTGTCGCGCTTCTTCACTGCAACATAAAAACAACACTATGCGGCGGAAAGACGAGTCACTGCTAACATTTGGCACTGAAGAACCAACGCTAATATGCTGCCATCTCTTAGTCTCCACAAAAAGCTTTCGAAAATAATCGATTATCAGTTGGCGGCGACCAAAATTCGATTCCTTTGCATTCTTTGCGAAGGGAATAACGTAACGGAAATATTCAAATGCCTTTCTATATTTTGCACGTTTATTTGATAAACTGCAGAAATAACAACGCTAATACTAAAATTACATCTTAACCTAGAATTATCTTGTAAGTAGAAATAATGTGTTACGTTAGTTTTATTACCACAATTCAGCGTCTCCAATATGGCGTGGTTATACTTTTGAAAAAAACGTGCCCAAACGAACAAGATGGAGTGTACGAGTCCGCTGGACAACAACTGAAATTTATTTAATTTCAATTAATAACGGTGAAATCTTTACCCATGAGTGCTACGTAAAAATGTAAATATATAGTTTAGCAATATTAACTTTACAATTACGGCATTAAATTTATACATATTAATATTTAACCTACGAACTATTTCTTTTCAGCTATAACCAACATGTCCCTTCAAAATCCGTTGTTAATTCTTACGGACTTTTAACAAATTATTAAAATTTATTGAAAAAATATACTTAAAACTTAAAACAACCAATTTATATAGTGCTTCAGTGCTAAAATCAAGACAAAACCTTTTTCCATATACCATTTTTTTATAACCAATTGGACATGTAACTCCTAGGGTGATTTTTCAAAGGTTCTTTTCAAAAGTATCAAAGATACCGTGAATGGATTATAGTAGATATTTGACTTTGAAACTATTTGCATGTTAGTTGAAAATTTTACTTTTTGATTCAAAAATATTCTAAGATCAAAAGGCACTATTCGCACAACCCTACTTCCCACCATCTTGGATTTATCCAATTTCCACTCCATGTTCCATTTAAAAATGTTTAACAATATTTTTTGCACAACATAATAGAAATAATAAAACTGCTTCTATAGCATTACCAAATTGTTATTGTGGCTCCATTTTGATTAATTTCTAACAAATTACTACAGTAGAAATAAGTGGTTTTTTCCCTTTTATTCAAGAAATGCAGACTTTGGAAAATGTACAAACCAATGCTCAATGTGCAAACTTTTTATACAGATTGTGGCAGAAATTTTTTTAATTTATGGTGACGCGGATTACTACTCTTTAAATAAACTTTCATGCAAATAACCGAGGACTTTCATTTATCAGTTGACAATAAGCGTATCAAGGTAAGTTGTATAATTTTTTGTTGCCAATGTTGTCAATTGCTTGGGAATTTCTGTAAATGTACGAAAGCTTCAGTCCCCGAGTCTGATATATATTTTAGTGTTCCCAGGATGTCGCCCACAGACCAGTTTTGGCAAAGGCTCTCCACGCTGCCTTTTGACCTCCAGCTTAATGGTGAGGCATATGTTTAACCAGTGAGTAGGCTTAAGTGGGTGTCCAGTGCAGAGAGGCACAGCTTTTAGGCTTTGAACAGTGAGGTATAGCGAGGGGTAAACCTGGTGGGCCTTCTGAAGAGCCGACCTCTCTCCAGCGGCAGTGCTCGGACAAGCTCACAGCTCCTTCCGTAGTGTTCTGGTAGAGCGGCCCGTACGCTTCACATCGTAGTTCCCTGGAAGGTTCACAAGCTTGTGTCCCTCCCTATTAGAGCTACCTCTGTCCTCCTGCAGATGATCACCCAAGAGATGTGGCCTGATCACACCATTAAGTGATCCACAGACGGAAGCTCCCACACTCTGTCCTCAATGGAGACTGACAAAGTGGCCTATTCACTACTCCTCTTTACCAGTGTCGGAGCAGTGTGCTGGACTAACCATAACAGACTGACGTGTGGAGGATGTAAGTCCTTACCTTCCCTTGGAAGAGTTGTTTTGGAATCGGGGTCGAAAAACGAAGAAAGTGGGTCGTAAGTTCGGAAACACAGTGAGCTGAGTGAAAGAACAGCGTAACCCAGATATAATATGCTAGTTTATTGGCAAGCCAAAAGTACAAGATGCAATCCAGCCTGTCTGCACCCAAGTAGATGCTTGAAGCGCGGACCTCAAGTTGCCAAGAGAACAGCATGATAGGCATGGGTTGATGAGGGGCGAGGGTGACACCTGTAGCAAAGCTGTTGACTGTCAGGTTGATGTGTGTAGGTGTAGTACTGTAGCGAGATGTAACGGAGTGGCATAACATATTGGAAGAGAGGTACACTAACTAGTGCAGCAGGAGTGCTGAGTTGTGGCTGGAAGACCGGCCGGTGGCAGAACCCTTGTTATTTACAGCCAGCCCGGGAGCATTTAATCTATTATGACATGTTGCCACACACACTGGGTGTTGAGAAATGGAATTCTTAAATGAAATAGACCATAAGCCTTCATTTTGGTTGCTAGTCATTGCAATTATCTTTACCATTACTGTATGATTCCGAAGAGGGAAAGATCTTAAAATAAACACCACTCACTAATACAGGACTGTCCGCCCCTTCCATGAGTTACCAATGTGTGCCGGCTTGCCGTTGCTCAAGTTATGTGCCAAAGTTGCCTAGCCCAGAAACCGTCCTTTGTGAGAACAGTTAATAATAAAAACACTGGACTGAACCACTGAAAGGATGAATAAGGACTATTTTTCTTTGAAACTGCTGTGAGCAAATAGATAAATCACAAGTTCATATCCAGGTAAATTTTTTTTGTGTCTGGAGGTTATTAGGACAGCTGGTGAGGCTGCAGAAACTTTGTGCAGTATTACAAATAAAATGTTATATACAAATAATTTTTTTTTCAAGTTATTTTTCCAACAATGTGATACTAGGAAACCAATATTTCTAGCTTGGATAGCCTCAAAGATGTTGCTCAACATTTTTTATACATAAGAAAAATGGGAAGCTGAAAAATTCATGAGATACAAGAGAGGGGATAGGAAATTAGGATTATTTTCTTGTATCTAATAGGGGTAGAGTAAATTGATACTACAGCCAAGGAGAACGTCAAAACTGCAGATATGAACACACATTACTGGCAAAGTTGGCATAAAAATGGGATCGTGAATCTGCCCGAGTTGCCATGCCCAATTAAACAGTTTGTTTACAGTTAGCTAGAAATAAGATATTATTCATTCACAAAAAAATAATCTAAAAGGTAGACATGTTACTGTTAAAATTATTCCTGAGATCTGCAGATATGAACACAGATTATCAACAAAACACAAATATTATCTTCATTGTAAAATTATAAGTAATGTTGCTTTGCATCTTTTCACCACAACTGTACTACCAATGAAGAAAACATGTTTGTATACAAAATGCTACCATGTCCAATGCACAAATTTTTCTCAAATTTTAAGTTTTGCTTTATTTCATGGTAGGCACTGAAAGGTTGATGTTAACAAATTTCAGTCCAGTACTCAATGTAGGTTATTATAGCTGGAGCTCTGTATATTTTGTTTCCTGGTGGAGGGTTTTAGTTTGACATCTTAATGATACGCATTACTGTCCAGTTCTTCTTAATAGACAATATCACTTTTTGAATTGTATATCATTTTGATAAAGCAGTGAAAAAATTGCTTTTGTGGCAATTATATTAAAATAATTATAACTTGGAAAGTTTTAACTACACAGCAAGAAAACGTGATCAATTTGTCAGTGTTCGTAAAGTTGCGAGTAATAAACACACTCGGTTGGTAAACATTTTTAGCGAAGTTAACCTTACACTTGGATTTTCTACAAAATAAAATGTTATTCTTTCACTACAAATCAAAGAGTTGTTAAGGCATTTCTTTATAGGCCATGTACAATACAAACATTCCAATTACTGTTTTGAAATATATTATTTTCGAAACACACAAACTAATGTGTTTGTAATCCTAATCACAATTCTTGAACACATGTTTTAAGACTATCCTTGGACGATTACTTCACTTAAATCAAGTTTCTCTGACATTAATAGAAAATAATTTATTTACAGAACCTTTGTTGTTTTTCGAAATCAACAAACTTAAACTTGGGAACGTAAATATATTTGCGGTTCTTCAAGACTGTTAGGCCTACCAAAAATGGTGGCTCAAGTTTTTATAGGAAGCAGTTGACACATGCTGATAAAAGGCACCTACGATCAACTATACTTAATGTAAGCAAACACAAAAATTATTATGCTGGTAAAGTATTTCAAAAACACCAAAAATAAGCACAGGTTCTTTTTGTGCAGAGAATTTGAAAGCTAGACAAGGCATAACAGCAGTATCAATTAGATTGGAAGGGTGTGAGCACAGATCTGTCGCCAGAGGGAGGGCAAGCTAGCTGCCATCCCCTCAACATTCACCATGGTAAGGTCGCCTGGTTCCATTGTACTTGTACATTGCTTGTTGAGAGCAACAGCAAAGGGAGCTATGCTGATTGCAACTGCATTGGGACATCTACTTTTTACCACCCTAATTTTGAGTTTTTATAAAGCCCTAAATGACCGGGTATTAGTTCTGTGGATGTAAGTTAACGTTTAGGTAATAAATCAACCAATTTTCTTACAAGAGGCCAGTGAAAAAGTAGTTTACGCTCGCTAAAAGTTGCTCTGCGTGCTGTGTTTAGGTTTTTTTGTTGGGGACAAGGGGAGGGCCTATATATGTCTATCTAGACTATAATTTCTCTTGTAAGGCGTCAAAATATTAAAATAAAATTATTTCAGTAAACTATGTTATTTTTGCTTTAGAAATAGTTGAATGTGGACACAATTTTTTGAGTTTTTTTGGTCAAAGTCTATTAAAAATAAGTAAAATTTGATCTTACAAGGTTCAGTCAGAATCTGTCTAATTCAAATAACGACCCGTTCAAAATAATGAGCCTTTTCCTAGGAACCTTGAGCAGTTGTAGTTTTGAGAGACAGTAATGATATTCTGCTATGTATGATTTATAGAAGCAAATGTAATGTTTATTATAACAATTCGTTTATTTTATTTGGCTTTGTTTGTGTGACATGGCTTTGTGTGTAGAGCTGCTGAAGGTGGAATCTCCAGAGGAATACGAGAAGGAATCGTGGCAGATGAATGAGCAGGAGAAGTTGGAAGCAGTGCCTGTGCTCCGGGAAGAAGGGAATGTTCTGTATCGCAAGCACGAATACGAGGCGGCTGCCAAGAAGTATGCCCAGGCAATTGGCTTCCTCGAGCAACTCATGCTCAAGTGAGTCATTTCTTGTTAAGTAGGAAATTTCCGGTTGTCTGTTAGTTCAGTCTTTTTGAAGGGTCTTGTGGGTTCTGTGAGGCCATGACTTCTTATTACCACAGTATAGTACTCCTGTGATGTGGAAGCCAAACTGGCGATGATTCGATCCCAGTGCAAGTTAATTTACAAGCATGAAATTGGTGCAGAAGCCTCTATAATCAGGAAATCCAGGTGCCTTTGGCATGTGCAAAAGAAAATCAAAACTAAAAAAATATTTTATTAGATTGTTGTTAGAATATATTTATTAAAAAATAGTATACCTATGGTTCTGAATTTATATATATTTTTTCTCTTATATATGTGTGTGCATTGTATGGGTCTGTAGTTTGACCATGTGTTGCAGATATAGCATCTCTGGTGACAGTCACAGCACCCAGTAAAGGCCATAGTTGTGTGTTAGTCTTGCAATATGGTAGCTCTTCTTTTATAACCTAAGAAGGGTGCGTACAAAGCTTTCAGTTACTCTGCGCTTCATGTTTAATGGGCATTTATTATTGTGCTCCTGCATGAGGATAACTGCAAACCGTTCTCCATGAGACAGAATGGACTAATAAAACTATCAGGTATGGTTTTATGAAGGTCTGTGTTGCGTAAGTGTTTAATGACCCCGGCAATAACAACTCCCTCAAAGTAAAAACCCTTTTTTTTTTGGTAGGCCGAAAAATAAGTTTGTTACATTTATTTTGATTGGTTACCATTGTGATTCTCTTTGCCACGACTGTATGATTGCACTCAGAAGAGGGAAATATCTGAAAATAGACACCATCCACTACTACATAATTGTCTACCCCTTCCATCTATGTTACCAACATTTACCCACATGTGCATGCCAGCCTGTCATTGCTCAAGTTACTAGTGATTTGTTAAGTCAATGGTTTTAAGACTAGGGTACACTCGAATACTGTAATAAAATAATTGAGTTTGAAATAAAGTCCAAGTACCTATGTGTACTTGAGTACCTACGTAAATGGCAAACTCAGGTTTTTTAATAGTCACAGCTCTATTCTACTTGTTTTGTACTGATACATTTATTTCACTTTTATTTAATATCAAACAACCACAAGACTACATGCCCATTGTTTTAAACATTATGATACAGCTTGCTTTTTGCATTTCCCCTCTTATTAGAATCAGTATAAAGTCCTTGAATGTTGAAAGAAAGTTACAAGTTATGAGATCACTAAAAATAAGTACATGTACGTACAATATTACACTATTATATAAATTTATCTTTAGCACAAAATAATATGTATTTATTCAATATCTCACATATCATAATCACAATAACAATCACTATTGAAGTTTCCTGAGTTGCATAGCCTAGAGATCGCCTTTTGTGAGCTCTTATAATACAGTGCAACCTCTATGTATTGAAGCCAGATGGATTAAAAGTCCGCATCCATGGAACGTATTCTGTGGTCCCATTTTTGATTTATCTGCATTTCAAGACCACATTAATTGAAAGTCCACATGTATGGAAATTTTTTGACAGTCCCGTGATAAACGGTAGATGGGAGTCCACTGTAAATAAAAACACTGGACTGCTGAAAGGAGGAATAAAGACTATCTTTCTATAAAACGGCTGTGAAAAAATAGATTAATTACAATTTCATATCCAGTTACAGTTTTTATTGTATGTGAAGGTTATTAGGACAACAGGTGAGGCAGAAACTTTGTGCAGTATTACAAATAAAATGTTATGTAATTTTTTTTTCTAAGCTCATTTCTGACAGTTTAGTACTAGCAAACCAATATTTCTAACTTGGATAGTTACATAGGTATTGCTAAACGTCTTTTATAAATTTATAAATAATAAAAATCTCAAAACAAAAAATTTATATGATAAAACAAGAGTGGGAAGGGAAATAGGATAAATTTTCCTGCATCTAATAGGGTGGAGCAAATTGATATTAACAGCACAGGAGAACCGCAAAACTGCTAATATGAACACACATTACAGTTAAAATTGTCATAAAAACAGGACAGTTTGTTGCTAGGAAATCACAATCAGCAATATCGCTAACTGGTCCAAGATGCAGCACCTGAAGTAACATTTTGTTTATAGTTTCCTAGAAAATAAAACAATATTCATTCACGAAACAATATTATAAAAGGTAGGCATGTTGTGCTTAAAACTATTCCTCAGATCTGCAGATATGAACACAGATTACCAGTAAAACACAAATATTGGCTTAATTTTAAAACACAACTATCATTGCCGTGTATCTTTCCACCACAGCTGTTCTGCCAATGAAAAAATGAAAAAACAGATGCTACGAGTCCAGTGCACACAGTTTTCTCAACTTTTAACTTTTGGTTCATTTCACCACAGGCATGAAAAGAGTGACGTTCGTTAACTTCAGTCCAGTACTCCTGTTAGCTGTGGCTCTGGTTATTGTTGGGGGGGNTCTTTCATGAGATGGCATTGCGCTACAGTTGTTGACTTACAAGACAGTTACCATTTTGATTTGCATATTGTTTTGATAGAGTAGTAGAAAATTTTGCTTGTATGGAAATAAAATTAAAATTATAATAACTTGAAATGTTTTAACTTCACTGTAAGATTATAATGCTATAAATAGACTGCTGTTTGTACAGATGGCAGTAATAAATACACTGGGTAGGTAAACATATTTAGCAAATGTAATCTTACACTCAGTGGATTTTCTATAAAATAGAAGTTATTCTTACACTATAAAACAGAGTTGAAAGGGTGTTTCTTTAGTCCATGTACATCTCAAACATTCTAATAGCTGTTTCAAAATATGTTATTTACAAAACCACACAAACTTACTGTTTGTAAAAACTTGGGAATGTTAATATAATTGCGTTGCTTTAAGACAGTTACAGAAAATGATGGATCAAGCTATTTCACAAAGTGGTTGATACATTCTGATACAGTAGACTCCTGATTATCCGAGGTAATTGGGACCGAGATCACCTCGGATACGGTAAAACTCGGATAATACGGAGGTTAGGTATTATTGTGTTAAAAACATGAAAAAAATGTTAAGAATGTAAAAACTGCTATATTGTACATAATTGAAAATCGTAAAATAAACCTGTAAGTTAGTGCAAACATGAGATTACATATTAGTACTTAAAAAAGTCTTTTATTGTTTTCTGAGTTAACCTCTGTCCTCTCTTGGATGATGCGATGTTACGCCAACGCTGAAAAGTTAGTATGTCATGTGGCCTACACTCTTCTTGTTGCTCTATGTAAGCAAGAGCAGCGTTGATCGATTTCAACCCATCAGAATGTGATAATTTTGGAGTTATCTCGTCCGTGTCGTCTTCTTCACTGTGCTTAGGATTGGTAACCATATCGATAATTTCCTCATCGGTAATCTCCATCTGGACATCTGCACTGCACCAATCATGAATGTCGTCGCTGTTGATTTGATTTTCAACAGGTAGCTCATTGGCCAGTTGAACTAGTTCGTTCACATTCTCCTGTTCTGGCACTTGTTTGGGTTGTCCATCTAAGCCAAATAAATTTTTCCAGGACTTTTGAATGGTGGTAGGTTTTACCTCATCCCACGCTGAAGCAATCCAGTACGCAACATCTTTCATTGTGACTTGCTTTAAGGCTTCCTTGACAGTCATTCCGTCATCTAATTTTGTAATCAACATCTGGAGAAGCCTTCGACGGTAAATTCTCTTCATCGTTTCGAGAACTCCTTGGTCTAGAGGTTGAATGAGCGATGTCACATTAGGGGGTAGAAATATCGTTTTAATATCACCACTGCACAGCTCTTGGGCATCTGGGTGACATGGCGCATTGTCTAGTAATAAAATAGCTTTCCTGGGGAGCTTCTTTTTTTTCAAAAATGCTTCAGTGACAGGAACAAATTCATTGAAAAACCAGTCACTAAAAATCTTGCTTTCCATCCATGCATTTCTTTGGTTGCGGTACATTGTTGGCAGACAATTGACTTTTATATTTTTAAAGGCCCTTGGGTTCTTAGACTTTCCAATAAGCAGAGGCTTTAGTTTCAAAGAACCCGAAGAATTGCAGGTAGCCAGAATTGTGACTCTCTCTTTACTCTTTTTAAATCCGGGAGCAGTTTTTTCAGATTTTGCTGCTAAGGTTTTTGAAGGTAGCATTCGAAAGTTAAGACCAGTTTCATCTGAGTTAAAGATTTGATCTGAGGTTAATCCCTCCTCAAAAATGATTTCTTCCATTTTTTTCTGGAATTCCGCAATTTCAGACGAGTCAGCCGACAATTTTTCCCCACTAATGTTCAGCTGTCTTATGCCATATTTCTTTTTCCACCTGTCCAGCCAACCATCGCTTGCAGTGAATTTTTCATCGCCGTCTTTAAAGTTCTTGTGGAACTCGAGCGCCTTAGCTTGAAGCATTGGGCCACTCACAGGACTACCCATCCCTCGAAGCTGTGAAAACCACAAAAAAAGAGCTTCAGACGTCTGCTCATAGTCGCCCTTCTTCAAAGTCTTTCGACTCAAGCCACTGCCACCACTCACACTTTTGTTGACAAAGTTTTCGATTTCTTTCCGGTTACGTCTCCAGTCCCCAACAGTCACTTCCCCAACTCCCAACTCGGCAGCCACCTTTTTAATTGCTTCGCCACTGTCTAACCGTTTCAATGCACTACATTTTGTTTCAAGAGAAACTACAACTCTCTTCCGTTTTCCACTCATAATGAAACAAAGAAATCAATAAAAGCACAGATGTTAAAATCACTAACACAACCACCTTTACGGAGAGCACAGAGGCAACTGACAGCGCCAGATGCCTGGGACAATATGAGCAGTTCCCAGTAAACCCGACGATTCGGGTGGGCCAGCATTCCTAGAATTAGTTCCCTTCAAATTCGCACGAAATGACAGCTCGACCTAACAACAGCCAATACAGGAAACATATGGCACCTAGCAATAGCCGATTTCTCAACCTTGCACGTCAAACAAAGAAACATCGCTTCTCATCCTAATTGTCCTGCTTTTGAGAGCATTATTTTTATTTTGTATCTTCCGATGACTAGCTTGGTTAACCCGGAGGCTCGGTTGACCGGGGCTCGGATAATCGGGAGTCTACTGTATTACATTTCACTGAAGAATGCACACTTAAAAGTCTCCTAGAATCAACTATACTTAATGAAAGCAAATACAAAAATATTAATAACTGCTGTAGCACGGACCCTGGAAGTAATGGCCATCATGGTCGTCTGCATCTCCTTCAGTGTCTTCGTGATGTCATCGTTCTTGTCTTCATTCAGCATCATTGCCCTTACCGAAAGTCAGGGTATAGACCCCTGTCTTGCTGACTACACTTCCAGTGCTCGGGCCAGGGTGTCCTGCATGTTGTGGGGTGCAGCCAGATGTACCGCTTGCCGTACCTCTGTGTCAGCAATGATGTTGATGAAGAAGCTGACTGCAATGAATGATGTCGCGCGCCTCCTCGCGTCAGCTTTCCAGAGATAGGTGCGAAAGCTGCACGTTGTCGTGCCATTGCTCCTGCAGCGGCTCCCCTGGTCGCTGGGTGCAACTTCACAGTTTAGCATCGTGGGCATGTCGCCGTTATCGGTCACCGAAACGTAGCTCCAAGGCAGACACCAGTGTAGGGTACTCCAGTTGCTGTTGCTCTGGCAAAGTTTGTAGTATGCTCAGTGCAGGGCATCTCAGTACAGTGGTGAGGTAGTAAGCTTGCTGTTCATCTAACCAGCCATTCAGTGTCTCATTTACATTGTCCACTATTTCATTTACGGTGTCCATCCTTTAATTCATAATGTTGATTTTCTTGTTTACACATTCTCGTATTCACTAACTTGATAATACCTTCTATTTTCCTGTGCAGATTATTTATTTTATTGTCTAAATTCTCATATACTGTGTCTATTTTCCTATTTACTAAATCACTTGTGTTATCTGGCTGTTTACATTCTTGTTTGAACTATTTACTGTTAATTCACATTTTTTTACACGAGTAACTTGATTGTTTCCATATGCTGTCAAGCTTTTTTTATACTTGCCCTCACTCTACCTAAACATATTGCTATCTAGCCTGTCAATTAATGCTCCTGGTGCTTCCANCTTTTTTTATACTTGCCCTCACTCTACCTAAACATATTGCTATCTAGCCTGTCAATTAATGCTCCTGGTGCTTCCTGCTCTGCAGACATTTTTCTAGTTAACATTCACTTCAATGGTTGTACCAAAGTCTTAATTTTTTTTGGACTACAACTATTAAAATTTAAGAATTTGTTCTAATATCACTAATTACTAGCCTTTTGCCTAACTTAATTTACGATTGAATGCCTCTTATCGTACTTCTGACATCGGTGTTACCTGATGCTAGAGGCGTATCAGCGTTCGTGAGGGATGGAGGTCTTAGTAAAAATAAAAGAACTAAATTTGTTTTTAAATTTATTCACACAGCTATTATTTACAACATTAAACTATCACAACTCAAATATTACTCTTGTTATTCTCAGTGAGCGTAATATTTAATGACTATCTCAATTTTAATTAAAGTCATTATCTATATATCTTTATTGGTTACTGCCTCATAATTCACACTCATTTACACATATTCAGTCTGTCTATTGCTATAATTTCAAATGTCTCGTCACTCACGCATTCAGTTCAATAGTCCCAACCGTCAGTCTCACTCTCAACTTTAAAGATGTTCTCAGCCTGCAGATTTCACTCCCACTGGTCACTCTCGCC
Source organism: Clitarchus hookeri (assembly GCA_002778355.1). Classification (NCBI taxonomy): domain Eukaryota; kingdom Metazoa; phylum Arthropoda; class Insecta; order Phasmatodea; family Phasmatidae; genus Clitarchus; species Clitarchus hookeri. Next base: position 568,298 of record NQII01001371.1, read on the forward strand.
ACCACTCATCTCTTTGCTGGCTTATCCCTTCACTTTCTTTGCACACGTGGTGCTTATGGTCGCACAACCCTCTAAAAACTAGACTCTTAGACTGTCGGTTTGGGGGCCCGCTGCAGCTCAAGTAGTCTTGCTGGCCCAATCTAGAAGTTTCCCAGTATGTCAAGTCTTGCTGAGAGAGACTAGGACAATGGCCAGAACATTGTGTCAACGATAACCCCAGAAATTAATTCAGCTGGACGGGAGTACAAGAGTCCTGATAGTCGTATGTGGCACATGCGGCGGCTCACATTTGTAAATCGCCACACACTCCTCATGTTATCACTCTGACCTTGGCACACTGTCTCGCGTGCTCGAGCGGGATGGGCAAGGGCAGCGATGCAGACCAGCAACATAAAACAATATTCATGGAAAAAAAAAAAAATTTTTTTTGCAGTCCCTCATTTCATCTTTAAGCGTGCTCAATGAAGACTGAAAAGAAACATCACAGCTGTCAAACCATGTACAGTTAACTCTCGATTCTAAGAACTTTCATGGTTCTCAGGAAAGAGGTTGTTATTGGAAAAACCTTTTCAATTAAATGATTTTTATCGTTCCCCAAAAAAGGGTTGTTATTTCAAGAGGGTCTCTATTCAGGGATCTTAGAAATGAAAATTGACTGTAAATAATATGACTTCCAAGTGTAGTTTCTTATTGATTGTTGGCAAATTTTGTTTTATTTTAGAACAGTAACCTATGTCCTCTTTTGAAACACAAACAATGTTGAAGGCTGACAGAGACAAAGTCTGCAGAGTTTGCTCTTGCATCAGCAAGAGTCACAAAAAATTTGAAACATTTGGTGCAATATCAATTGTTTTTTGCTTATGTTCACTTTTCTGACAATAGTTTAGAATGTGGAACTGATCACTAAGAATAATTTAAGTCCTATCCATACTCAAGTAGCACATGTCTGTATCGTTCACCATCTCTCACCTCAATTAGCTGCCATAAATAAATACTTTTGGCCTCTTTGTTTTATGTTCAAGTGTTTGAGGCATATTAGTAACATTAATTCACAGTTTCATTCATGTGATTAGAGCAAGAAAATTGTCATCTGGTAGATGTGTTAATTTTCACGTTGTGAAGTACATTACATAATATGGGCAGAATAAAATAGATAGTGGCCCATTTAACCACAAACAGACTAGCAGTGCATCTTGCTAAAATTCTTGGTTCATTGGCTGCAGTGAAAAGCCTGGTGAGGAAGAGTGGCTTGAACTGGACAAACAGAAGAGTCCATTGCTTCTCAACTACGCACAGTGCAAGCTTCATCAGAGGGACTACTATGCTGTCATTGAACATTGCTCTGCTGTGTTGAAGACTGAGAAAGGTATCCCTCTCTTTTAGTGGGTACATTTGTGTGTTCTCTAGAAAGTGTATTTTATAATAAAATATCTACAAACTTAAGTATGGGAATGTCCCAAATAGTTTTAATTAGCGAATAGGTAACATTTTTCACAAGGCTGTAAATGCACCTTATAGTGACGACTTGGGCACGTTTGGTTTTTTGTAGCAGGGTAGAAATCATCACACATGTACAGATAGTTTGTAGAGTTTTGGCATCAGTTTGATACACGTAACAAAGTTGTGGGAACAAGATTCCCTTTCCAATCCAGTCTTTGGCTTACCTCTGGTAGCATTGTCTGCAGTTTAAAGTAGCTGGCAGACTGAGTCTGGGTTGGTAATTGTATGATGTTTCTCTCAATGTGTATGGGGTTACCCATGTGAGTTGGTCATGTAGAAATGTTGCAAGGGGTCTTGTCTTTGGTTCTACTCGCAGGGTGCACTCGGCAGCCCAAGGATGACTTGTACCAGGGACGACTTTTACCACTGAGCCAGATCCTTGGGGCAGAACTAGCGGTGGTGCTACTGCTTGACATCAAGCTAGCTGAGCTTTATCTCTTAGGTCACAGTACTGGCAATAACTGTGTCCAGTCTGCTCTGCAAGTGGCTGCTGGTGTACTGCCTCGGCCTATTAGTTTTTTGCAGCAACCTCCGCGTAAGGAGGGAAAAGGCATTCAAACAATCAGAGGATAGTGAAGCTAATTGTACCTAGGGGAAATTTCAAGTACTATGTTAGCTAGTGTGTGTACAGAGGAGAGATTATTTCACGCAAGTTTCCATGAGCTGATGAAAGCTGGCCACGTGGTAATGTAGCAGCCTAGTCAGTTAACCTGCTTTGGTGTGGAGTGTACCCTAGTAGGGGGCTCCTACATGGAGGGACATATCAATAATGGCCACAGAATGTGTGTCTTTGTACATGTGGGACTTTCTTAAGGTACGTGCAATGTCTGGGCTAAGGGACTGATTCTAAAAGTATACCAAGCAGCAGTAGAACACATTGGGTTGCACTCGTTGGAGTCTCATTGGTTTGTGATGTACTAAAGGTACCAAAGGCACTTCCCCTATCTGAAGTGAGTGAATAAGAGATTTGGGCGGCTCTTAACAGTGAGGTCTTGAGAGCCGATGAGCGTGATTGAGGTAGTATGGAGCAGCGCCAGAATGAAAGGGTGGAGGAAACGGTAGATCCCAGAGGAAACCCACCAACCAGCGGTATCGTCCGGCACGATTCCCACATGCGAAAATTCGGGGGTGACTTGACCGGGGATTGAGCTCGGTTTGCCTTGGTGGGAGGCGAAGCGGGCTAACTGCTCAGCCACAGCAGTCCCCCTATCTGAAGGATGTTTATTAATGAAGTTAAGCAATAATAAATGATAACACTGATGTTAAATTGAGTGACGACTTAATTTTCACGATTAGCAACTGTGAAATTATGGACAACATACATTTATTAAAACTGAATGTAGTCCCCCTACTACTTAGAGGCGAAGGTGCCTAGCACAACTGCTGAAATGGAGCTGTCGAAATTTAAAAAGCGACTGGATTTATGTAATACACACAGTAAACAACATAATAAACAAACCCTGGTGTAGGTCTTGGAGTGAGGGTACATAGTTTTGAGAAAGAGGTTCAGGTAGGTTTGAGTGTGGAGTGCATACTGCAGGTGCCCTGAACTGTCTCTGGTTGGTAGCATGGCTAGGTGCTGGATAACGCTAACTGGTGTCAGGCATTGGAGACATTGCAGCACACATTGGTGGTCTCGGTGGGACTCAAAGGTGGGCTGGCGGCTGATGGTGCAGTTGTAGATGCTGCAAATCTCAGTTGTGGTACTCCGTAAGGGAGTTGGTTGGGGTAACAGGTCTCAAGACAAGGTATGTCTAAGAGATGCCACAACGAAAGTCCAGATATGCTTGGCGCTCGGGTCTATATAGTTGTTCAAGTGCTGACCGGCTGATGTCAGGGGCTGCTGGTCCTTTTCTCCCTCTCCTCAGTGCCTGCACACAGCGCTGTATGTAGGCCAGCCACCTGGGAGTGGTAACGGGTGAAGTTGTATGCTGCATGGATTGCATTCAGCAATGGCTAAGGCGCTGGTTTTCTCGTAATTTCTCTTTCATTTCTGGGTGGTTATTGGCCGGNGTTCAAGTGCTGACCGGCTGATGTCAGGGGCTGCTGGTCCTTTTCTCCCTCTCCTCAGTGCCTGCACACAGCGCTGCATGTAGGCCAGCCACCTGGGAGTGGTAACGGGTGAAGTTGTATGCTGCATGGATTGCATTCAGCAATGGCTAAGGCGCTGGTTTTCTCGTAATTTCTCTTTCATTTCTGGGTGGTTATTGGCCGGTGTCGCCATGTTAGATTAAAAACCTTTATCTTGGTGAAGACGTCTTGATAAAGACGCCCGTGGTTGGCAGAGCTGTCAGTCTATTGAAGCAGAAAGATGTGTTGCTGTAGCTGAGAGTGGAATTTACACTTGCTTATTGACACATTATGTCGAAAAAAATTAATTTGTTGAAGCATTATGCCTCATTCGCCTCACTTTGATGCGACATATATTCACTTCATGGCTGTCATGTTGTCTGCTCCTTAGTGTAACCTCAGTGGATTTCTGGAGGTCTTCTCTTCTGTTGTCTTGGGGTCGATTCCTCCTGGAAAGTCTGGCATCAGGGGCTGCAAACTGACCTGCATGCGTGCGGCGGAGTTTAGGGGGAGGAAGGGTGGAGATGTAGGCGGGGAGGAGAAAAGAATCTAAGGCTCATACGTGTGAAGCAGGTATGTTGGGGAATCCCTCGGGGTTAAATTTAACATATAGCTAACAAGATAACTGGAGGCGGTGAGATGTCAAAAGTAATGAACTGATCACTGGTACTACTTACTAATATGCTTTATGTTAACACCTTAGCAACAAGTCAATGATGCTGAGGCTCAAGTATCAATCTAGAGACTAGGGAAACAGTCTCTCTTTAACGAGGTGTTGAGCCTATTACCTGGGCCGTATGGACCATGCTGGGATCTCTATGATCCTCCATATAGCTGGAGGTAGTGCAGGGCAAAATGCAGTCTTGTGGGCACGTAGTCTGCGACTGTCCGACCGCACTGGTGAACGAGCAGCTGGATGTCACGCACCTAAAGTCTAGTTGTACTGTAGGTGTATTGGTAGGACTGGAGACACTCGGACTGAAGTTTAGTGGGTTTGGGGGCAAGGGAAATGAGCACCTCGGGACTGGATATCACGTGTCTTTTGAGTAGGGTGTAGAAGTCACTGAGTTCCAAGCTGAGAGCGGGGTGTACACATGGCACCCATTAAGATCACCGCCGCTCACGTATGTATGAACCCTTGGGGCATCTGTCCCTGGCTCACCAGAGCTCTAGTTTATGCACTGCATATTTGTTAGCCTTATTCTGGCCCGTCTTATGTTATGTAGGCGATAAAGATAAACTAAGAGTAAGGAATTACCATTTTAAAGGATGTGGTGGGTGTCCTGTAGGCACAGGCACGATCATAGGTACCAATGAGCTTTATTACTTTATTAGAGCAATATAGTGAGTCAGTGTTGATGTGGAACAAAATTGAGTAGTCGTAGCCGTAAGTAATTATTTTTATTTTGCTTATGATGATTGAACCAGTTAGTCTTGTTGAACATCATGTTTTTTTATATTCGTAAAGAATAATAGTCCAATCAGATTTCCGCTTGTTAAGAATACATGTGGAAACAAAGTGTTAAATGATTTTATCTCTGCTGTGTAGAGCAAGTAGTTTCATGCCAGTGACTGTCATTTTCAGATAATGTGAAGGCATTGTTCCGGAGGGCGAAAGCCCATGTGGGGGCGTGGAATCCCAGTGAGGCTCACGCCGACTTCCAGCGGGTGTTAGAGCTCGACCCGTCCCTAGTGCCGGTCGTGCACAAGGAGCTAAAGATACTGGAGGGCTTGGAGCATAAGAAAAATGAGGACGACAAGCAAAAGTTCAAAGGGAAAATGTTTTAAATTCTCTACCAAGACTTCTGTTTCTCTTTAGACTCTGATCTATGACTGTCGTCAAGCTGTCACATAACAAGAGCTTATTTACTGTTTTTATGTACAAATATATTTTTAATAAGTTATCTATACCAATTAGAATGACATTGCACAATCAATTTCGATTGATTATTTTTACAGGCACCAGTATTTACTTATATCATTGAGGAGTGAAAGTAATGTATACAAAACACTTTCTCTCAGTGTGGGGGCTGTGGTGATATAGTAGTCAGACTACTCATCTCCCACCAAGGTGAATGGGTTGGATTCCCAACAGGGTCACCCAAATTCTTATATGTTGGAAATGTGGCAGGCGTTGCCATTGGCTGGCAGGTTTTCTTTGGGCACTCCCATTTTTCCTGTCCTTGTATTCTGCCGCTGCTCCATCTTGCCTCATTTCACTCTCATAGGTGCTCAAGACCTCGCTGTTAAGCACTGACCAAAACCTCTCAACTCAACCCAATCCTTAGTGTCACCATATCTGCCTATGTAAGTATTTTGTTTTCTGATCCTTCCTTCGCTATTTTCTTCTCTGTATAGTAAATCTGCAATCAAGGTGAACCGGGTTTGATTCTCGGCGGGTGTGTTCCTGGATTTTTGCATGTGGGAATCGTTTTGAACAATGCTGCTGGTTGGCTGATTTTCTCAGGTATCTCCCCATTTTCCCCCATCCTTACATTCCAGCTGCTCCATACTCGCCTCATTTCACCCTCATCAGCTCAAGACATTGAGGTTATGAGCTGCCCAAATATCTCCACTCCACTGTATAGTAAGTACTTGCTCGGAGTTTTTTGAAAATATATTTCAAATGAAATTATTTGTTTGTATTTTGTAAGGATTACAATTATAATGATGCATGGTATATTGCTGTAAAATTTTAAGGAAGTGGTTTGGTGCTATTCACACATTTTTTTCACAAAATAAATTTGAAAAGAAGGTGTGTTAGTATTACGTAAAAATTTAAAGATTCTGTGTATGTAAGCAGTGTTTAATTGCAATGTAGGTAAGAAATTTGAAACTCATTTTTGAAAACAAACCTTGACCTCAACTGGTAACACCATGCATTTCTAGAAACTGGATATTTGTGCATAATACACTTAGCAGTCATTTGGCTGGGCCTATATTTGAGTGTTTCTGTGCAGTTGGCAAAGAAAAGTTGTAGTTCAAGAAAAAAAAAGTGAGAAGCAAGATAACCTAATTTAGTAGTATAGAAAATCCATGCAATTAACATGCAAGTTTCTTGGGCAGCAATTAAATATTTTTACTCCCCACCGTCGTTGGTTTAATACAAACACAGTTATTACAAAGTGGCAAAATTATGGTCTCATCAGGTTTCACTGTAAAATGATGTTATGGAGTGTGAAATACAAATACACAATTTGTAAGTGTTGTGTTCTTTAAAATTTTTTCCCTGCATTATGTACATACACTTGCATTGCACTTTTAACCCATTTTGACAAATGTACTCTGTAAATTGTATTGTTGCAAGTCAATTATCGGAATATCAATTACAAATACAATTTATCTCTTCATGCCCATGTCTTGAGGGTCTTTCCAAGAAAATGTAAAATGGGCCATGAAAATGGCTAATTTTTATTAAAGTCGAAGTATGTCACTATGAAGAGTTGGAAATTAAGTAAATGTTCTGCATTCAAAATTTTTAAAATAGTTAGTCCAGTATTTGAGTTTCAGCTGCACTCTGACTTTACGATGTACAACTGTGCATATGGCACTACATTTTTGCGGTGTATATACAGTCGAACCTCATTAATACAAACCTGAAGGGACCATTATTTTGGCCCTTTGTAATAATCAGGTTTTATAATAACAAGGTTTGTACTAGTGAAATTAAAAAAAAAATTAATTCAAACTAAAAATATTTTAACATCACTTCTCAAGAATTATCTGATAAAAAGGACAATTTTGCAGAAGATTTTTTTTACTTGTATAACACTTCTCGGAGAACAGTACACATCTTGTCTTCACTACTACTAGAAAAATGTATAATATGTGAGAACAAATCTTTAAGAATACTCACATATTTTGTACATAGTATTTACATTGTTTCCAGCATTGACTTCGTGGCAAATAGCATACTTTTTTAAGTTTAAACCCGTAGCTTAAAAAAGGAGTCAATTTTGGTTTGCATTGTTCTTTCTTTATAAGTACTACTAACAACCGTAGAGAGTTTATCAAATTCCAGAAGTGTTTCCCTATCAACATCAATGTTTGAAAGCACATTTTCCAGGGTGGCTGAAGCCTGGATAGCATCCTTCTTCGTTGGCAGTAATGCACAATCGTTATCTTCTCCATTGTCATCTTCAGTTTCTTCAACAGTCCTAGCACTTGACTGAATGTCAACACACATCAGTTCTTCCACAACAGGGGCTGCCTATGTTGCAACATCATCATCCACTTGCACAAAGTGGCAAAACTTTTCCTGGAATTGAAGACGATAATCCCATCCTTCCATATTGCCATCATTGTCTTCCTCACCAGCCTGTTGTTCTTCTTTGGCACCAATACCAGCTTTTCTGAAGCAGTTGGCTATTGTAGACTATGTGACTTGATCCCAAGCCATACATACATTCCACGTGGCATTCAAAAGGTCCCATCACAAGTTGGTCTCTTTCTTCAGTTCCAGGTGACAAATTAAGTAACGTGTGAGTTCTGTAGTTCTTCACACACTGGATGATACTTGATCAAGAGGTTGTAGAAAACTTGTAAAATTAAACTTGCTTGCAGGCTGGCAGATAGAGCAATGTCACTTGTAACAACTCAAGGCCAACAGCAGAATGTGCTGTACATCTGTCCAAAATAAGTAAAATCTTTCTGTTTTTGCATGCCATGTGTCATTCCAATTTCATTAAAAATTTCTGAAATATTTTCATTTGCTTCATAATCACATGGTAGGTTAACAATATTCTTGAAACATCTGGGTTTCTGAAACTTGCCTACAAGGGGACATAATTTCTCACTACCACTTTGGTTACAGCACAGTAATGCAGTAACACGTTCCTTGCTGCGTTTACCTCCATGGCACTTCTCACCTTTCACAGCCAATGTTTTATTTGGCAGCAGGTTGTAAAAAACTCCAGTTTCGTCCATGTTGAAAATATTATCTGTAGTGAATTGATTAAGTATTGGCTGCACAAACTTTAGCCAATCCTGAGTCTTATCCACGTCGACGGCTGCCGACTCGCCACACACAACTTTTGCAATAAGTTTGTTTCGTTCTTTAAACTGCTGCAACCAACCATTGCTAAATTTGAAATCAGGAATCACTAACCTCAAAGCCAGGTAATCTGCCTTTTGCTGCATTAAAGGACCAGAAATATGTATGCTCGCTGCATGCATTTCGTAATACCACTGAAGCAGATTGGTTTCCATTTCCTCATGTTTAGGTCCACACAGTCGTTTTCTAGCTGAGGGTGCATAGGCATTGTCACGAGCAAGTTCAACTTTGCAACGATTTTTTAAAATTGTAGATAGATGATTGTGGAATACCAAATTCTCGTGCAATTTCTGTTTTATTTTTACTGCCTTTGTCCACTTCACTGATTATTTTAAGCTTCGTTAGTAACGTAAGCTCATTACGTTTACGTTTTGCAGCCATCGCTTAACCTTTAATAACCAACTAGCACAATCAAAAATATTAAAACAGCAACTTTAAAACAACTTCGCACATGTTACCAACGAAAACTATTCTTCGTCAATTGTTTTTTTTTTTTGCAGCCGCAGCCTTGGCTTTTCCGTACAGCCAGAGAAACCAAACATTTATATTGTAATGCGCTAAAATATAAAAGGTGCGCCTCTCGAAGATAAAAAAAAATACAAACATCTTTTTGCGTGTGTATAAAAAAAAATAAAAACCCTGTAGTGCACAGCACATCAGGAAAGAAATGTGTCAGTTTTGGAATTTTTCCATAGCACTTGGTGTTCACAAGACAAGATGGCAGCAACTTGCAGGTTAAGCACTTCAATGTTATTAGTTTGGCACAAAGATTATTGCTGCCAGGATAGTGTTAGTTCCGCGTNCAAGACAAGATGGCAGCAACTTGCAGGTTAAGCACTTCAATGTTATTAGTTTGGCACAAAGATTATTGCCGCCAGGATAGTGTTAGTTCCGCGTGTGCGCAGAATTTTATCAATTTGAAATAAAACAAATTTTATAAATGCAATTTTAAACCAATAAACGGAATTCTCCCATTTACCACAATGTTACAATTTACATCTTGGCAACATCAACGCACCTCGTGGCAGCAGAAGTAACTTTACAGCTAGTATCGATTTCCATATTTCCTGTTGTGCTACGAAGTACGTATATCTTTGGCCAGTTGTTTATTTATGTTTTACCTTTTTATGTTGCGGTGTGCATATTAGCTGTGTTTGTTTTCATTAAGCCGTGGAATTTGTATAAACGATTTGCCAACATGTGGAATTACTGTCCTGTGGGATTAAAATCACTTCGTATAACATATTAACCGTATTTCGTATTACGGAAATAGTTTAACATTAAATCCTATATTAATTCACGGGACCGCAAAAACACTTCGCACAAACACAAATTTTGTATTAAATGGGGATGTATTAATTAGGTTTGACTGTACAGCTTAAAAGAATTGACATTGTGATCCTGAGAATACCAGCTCTTTTGCCACCTTGGCAAACAGGACTAAGTCTCCCAATAATCGTGTGCAAAGATAACAACAGCGCCTTGGAATGCAGACAATTTTCATTTCAAACAATCGTCAAAAGAATTATTATCCTGTTCTTTTCACTAAGAGAACTACCACAAAAACAGATTAATTGGTAAACTTCAAGGTAAGATGTTATGTAGGGCAGAAATGGAATATTAACCCTGCCAAGGAACATTTTGTGCATCCTATGGAAGGAAAGAAGTTTACTTCCAGAAAGTTTTGTATACTATTCACACAAAATGGTGCAAGATAAATTTCATTAAAAACTTTATACAATAGCAAAATCTCCGCACTACATTGAGCATAAATACTGATTATTAGGGATGTGTGGCTACCCAAAAATTTTGGAACCGAAACAAATTGTATCTCTTACGGAAAGTTTTCAACTAAAAAAATAGACAATTGCGATTCTTACATAGTCGTATTCGTATACTTCCACTAGCATAACTGTTCCACATCCTGGTATATAGTATTTTAGGGATTCTAAACATTAGGCTTATAATGATAAATACCTCAAAAAATTGATGGTTTTAAAATTGTGCATCAATCTGTTTTTATTTACATATTTACCTCACCACATATTTTGTGACAGTTTTCTCTTGTAGCTCTGCCANTGTGCATCAATCTGTTTTTATTTACATATTTACCTCACCACATATTTTGTGACAGTTTTCTCTTGTAGCTCTGCCAACTCAGGAAAACTGGGCAAAGATAAATCAACGGAGTAAATATGAAGGCTTTATAAACTTTGAAGATGAAACATGTATTTATCTTCCAATAATTTCAGACATGTTAACGAATTGACCATTAACGCAGCAAAGTTTAAAGTTTGAGGTAAAAGCTTAGTTTGTACATAAACATTGACAATTTTTGACTAGTTATATTTACAGCATTACCAACATTGACNAACGAATTGACCATTAACGCAGCAAAGTTTAAAGTTTGAGGTAAAAGCTTAGTTTGTACATAAACATTGACAATTTGCGACTAGTTATATTTACAGCATTACCAACATTGACACTTTCTTTCCAAACAAATATTCATTGAAATTGTTATTTAAAGTCTCCATTAAATATTATAATTATGAATTTGTTATTTCAATGATTTTCAATTTTATTTTACGTAGCAGTACATCTTTAAAAATTAAATGTTTGTTGCTGCACTACTGCTCAGAACTGACAAAACAACCATTTAAATCCCACAACAGATCAGCCATTAGATTAAAAAATTTTGAGGACCTAAATATTTGCTCTGCTAATGTTTTATTTTTAAATAAAAAAAAATTGTGGTAAGCGCTAGTTCATTTTGTTTTGAGAATTCAGCAGTTGTTCAAGAATATTTTCTCTTCACTTTATTTTGATATTAGCAGATCTAAGTTTGCCCAGAAGACGTACAAAATCTTGTAACATAAAGAAAAGTTACTTGCATTAGCGTCTGACTTTAACGCCTGTGACGTACATATCTCCTACAGCAGTTAGTGGTAACGTGATTAAATACAGTAATGGACGAAAATGGTTCTAAATTTAAGAGCCGTGGTAACCTTTGGAACTAAATTAAAACAAGAACATGGTAGCACTTCAAGTATGGCTAACCATCTTAGGTCCGATCTACAATTTACATGGTGCACATAACATACATAGCATAAAGAAGTAAAAACCTGTATTTGAGATTGCAATGTCCACAACAGTATTTGACTTTACTTACTTGGTGTTATTTGCATGACTTCGTGTTAAAGATGGTCATCTCCGAGTATCTTATGCCAAGTTTTTAACGCTGGCCAATGAGAATGTGAAATATCATAAAAACTGCTGTTGCCAACTGACTTGTATAAAAATTCTTATGCTGGAAAAATTATTTCCTGTTCGTATGCACTTCCTAATTGATTGGACAAGGGTTTTTTCTTTCACGTTAATGCAGATTGTGGACAAACGGTTTTGCTTGTTGTGCTTTGTAAGTAATGGTATTTAAGACAAGGCAATTGTGGACTGGGCCTTACACTACACAAAACGGTATATGCAGAATTAGAGGTGAGCTGATATGGTTTTTGAGCCTTTTACGATATTGCCGATGTCGATACCAATACTGATAAGGAAAAAATAACACTTTTGCACGTTTCAAAAAAATTAAAAACTTAATATTTAAACCTTTACCTAAATAAAATTCTAATTGTCTTCGTTTTATTGTTTCAGTGATAGGCCTAACTCTTATGATAAATATAAATCTAGGAGCCACATATTAAGCTTAAGCATATTTATAAGACAAACATCATCTCCAAAAGCATGTCATTATGCAATTAACTCTAAAAAAAAAAAATAACACTTTAAATGGTGCGTACATTCAAGGTGCCGTTTTTGTGGTACTATAGGACCTCTAAACCAAGCATTTGCAAATATTGTAAACAGCCTTGCATTCTTGCGTGTTGCTTACGGCAAAAAGAAATTCCTCAAGTCACTTTCTTCCGGCCATATCATTTTTTTATTGCTGCCACACGTAAATAATTTCACCACGTTCGTACCCTAACCTAATATCGTCATATTACTACAGCAACAGCAAACAAACCAACAAAAGAAACAAAAAAAAGACAGATTGTCAGAATAGCATCGCTAGGCGGCAGTAACGTGCAACATGTAACCAATATTACAGAAGTTTTTTTATATGTTGCCGTGTTCACAGTTTGACGTGAAACTAATAAGACAAAATATTTTTGTAAGTTATCGTAAATATTAATTATTTTTATTATTATATATGTGTTAGGCTGATTAAATGTTAAATTTTCATCATGCTACAAGCTTGCCTACATAGATAAAATTCAGTAAACGCAAATTGTGGCCACTAGTTGTATGCGTGTTTCGTTAACAATTATGCAAAACGTGTCTAATTTTGCTTTGGAAATAAACACAGCCAGTTGGGTACTTTAGTAAAAACCAATTTCAAAATAGTGATTATTTTAATAAAACCAAATAGTGAGCTAAGCCACTCCAATTATGGCAAGATGAAAACAGCAACATCTTAGATTATTAGGGCAAAATATTGGTTATAATATCGGTGATTTAAACATGAATTGCGCACAATTCTGATAATTACGATATCGGCTGGTTTCAGTATATCGGTACCGGTATCGGCTCAACCCTATGCAGAATACTTACAGCTTCAAAAGGAGTTAACTCCTTCACCTTCTACATCAAGTAAAAAACTGACGGCTTCTTTTTCTAGCCAAGAAAAGTATGCAAAGACCATTCCAAAGCTGTTGCAATCACCAATGCCATTGGAAAAATGATTACGGTGGATCTACAGCCATTTAGTATAGTGCACGATAAGGACTTCAAAGACTTAATGGCACTAGGAACCCAAATACTCCATTGCTGACCGAACGACCTTCAGTGAAGTGTAGTTCCTGAGCTGAGCTGATTGAGTAATTGCACACAAAAATGTTTCATGACTTTGAAGCAGGAGTCAGTTCTGTGGCATTCACAACCAATATGTGAATATCACGCAGCAATGACAGCTATTTATGATTAACCTGTCATTACATAGATCAACATTTTGTTCCAGTCCATCCCATACTGGGAAATGTTCTGTTTCCCCGGAGAACATTGTGGTGAAGCTTAAATTAAGAGCTAAATGGGAAATTCCAAACACTGCCCGTTTATATAGTTTCTGATACTAGTACCTCTCAGCCTTCGTAAATTTATATTTGTACATAGCGCTCTTAGCCAGATGGCCATCCCGCGCTACGACCGCCCAATCGGTGGGGAAAAGGGATCATGCCCTCTTATCGCAGGTGTGCCAGCTACACACTTGAAGTAACCATATCCATAGCCCCAACATGATTCACAAGTAGGACCAAGAGACACCCTACCACAAGGTTCTGAGACCCTCGCTCTCAGATACCAGGCATATGGTCTTGCCAGGGTTCTATCCATACCTTTAGTGTCTTGCCAGGACACAACCGGAGCAGCGGGTTGCCACTCACCGCCTGGTCTTTCTTTGAGAGGGGGAATCTCTCCAGACACCTCCTCCACCATACGGAGTTAACCACTGCCAGCACGAGTCCAACCTCTNCCCCCCTCTCTCTCTTAGCCAAAGGCCATCCGAGGTTTTTGATTATTAATCTTCTATTCATTATAATCATTCTTTGCTACTTCCCTTCTTGTTCTTCTTTATCTTTTTTTATATAAATTTTTCTTCTTTAATTATCATATCTTCTCATCTCCTTCTTTTAATCAGTTAATCTATTGACCACCTTTACTTCTTCTTATTCTTCATTTAGATCTTTTCCTTAAAGTTTTCTTCTTCCTTCCCTTTTCTTTTTCCCTAATTCCACACATTTCACCTGTTCTTCTTCATCTTTTTCTTTCTTATAGATTCATCTTCTTTTTATTATCCTTTCTTCTTTTATCATTCTTCATATCCTTTTATATTATTCTTATTCTTCTTTTCTCTTTTTCTTTTCCTCTTCTCTTTATCCTCTTCCTTAACAACTTCTTCTATCCTTTTTCTCCATATTCTTATTTCTTTCCATTATTTGTATATTTCTATTTCCTTCCTCCTAGGTTCCTTTTCTTGTCTTATTCTTCACTTCATCCTCCTCAACAGCTACCTCCTATAATACCCATATTCGTCGGGACACCTGATCTTTATCTAGAGTCTTCTTCTTCTTCATTCCTTCTTCCTCTTCCCATTCTTTCTTGTTTCCTCCCCTTCTTATTCTTCATCTACTTCTTTCTTATAGTATCTTCATATTCTTTAATTATCAATATCATATCTTCTTCTTATATCCTTTCAATCAGTTAATCTTTTGACCATCTTTACTTCTTCATTTAAACCTTTACTTTAAGTTTAAAGTTTTCAAGTTTTCTTCTTCTTCCTCCTCCTTCCCTTTTCCCTTAATTCCACACCTTCCTATTTTCTTCTTCATTTTTATCTTGTTCTTTCTTATGGATTCTTTATCTTTTTATTATCCTTTCTTCTTTTATCATGCTTCAAAACCTTTCATCTTTTAAACCATCTTTACTTCTTATTCTTTTTTCTTTTGTTCTTCTTCTCTTCATCCTCTTCCTCAGTACACTAGAGAGAACCTCTGGTGGGGCCAACCCGATCAGCCCGTGCTCCTACGTATTTGCCATGGCACTAGTGGGTTTTAAATGACCCACCAACCACACCCACTAGTGGAGGCGGGTAGCGTGCAATAGACTCTGAATGAAAGGTTTCCGTCATAATCAAAATCCAGAGGTCTGGACCCGTAGGTTCCAGAGTTCTTCCATCACCCATCAATGGCATTGCCTGGCACAATTGTGAAAATCTGGAAGTGACTCTGCCAAATATTGAACATCATTCACCTTGGTGGGAAGAAAGTGTTGTAGTCGCTACACATTTTTGTCCTTTGTATGATTCTTGCATTGGGCCAGGAGTAAGTGACTGCATGAACCACTGCGGAGCTTTGTTATTTATTACAAAAACTCAAAAGGATTAAAAAAAAAAAAAAATGTTTGTGACTATTTTTTGATGCCATGTTCAGAGTTTTTTGTGACATATAACTCATTAAAAAAAAAGTTTCACCCACAAAGAGTAACTTCCAGGAACAAAATGTAGTGAATAGGTTTGATAAAGTGAGACATGCATACGAGTCATGTTTGGCTGTGCAAATAACATCAGCAAGGGGGGGTCTTATTGCTGTTGGAGTCTGTCTATATAAGATTGTCCTGGTGTGAATGCTTTCCATTTACTCATCCTGTTGTCCTTAAAAATGTAGTATGCCTGAGAGATGAGTTTTACAGCTCTCTTTGAACAGTTGGACACATTTGAGAGGGGTTGCATCATAGGGTTGCGGGAAGCAGCATGGTCATTTCGCTGTTTTGTATGGCATGCTGTTGGTGACACTGGATAGAGGAAGGCACATACACACAAAAAAAAAAATAGGATCTCCACTACGAACCAAATGTAGACAGAACCAACAGGAATACATATTTGCAGACCATTATGTCGACTGCTCATAATATCACTTCAACATTGCCACAGATTGCAATGGTGCCACGGGCAACTGTCATAGAGGGCAACTAGTAGTCTTCAGTGATGAGTCCTGCTTTTGGCTTGGTTACGATGACAAACATATCAATGTGTGGAGGTAATGTTGACACAGCCAAGGTTAACAATTTGCTGTCCTGCGTCGAGATGGCCTGGTGTTATGGTGTGAGGGTGCTATTTTGTACGATGCCCGACACCGTCGTTCATCATGGGCACTGACAGCCCAATGGCACCCTGCGACCCTGCAGTTTGTGAAAGCCAGTGGTCTATTCAAACTGGACAGTGCTTGTCCTGATACCACTGCCGTCACAAGAGTGTGCCTTGCAACCATGGTTACCTACTCTGTTATGGCCAGTTGCATCACCAGACCTCCCCAAGTAAAAATGTGTCAGATGCTACTGACTGCTCTATCAAACTCCAGGAACTATGCACAAATATTCAAGCTGCATGTAATGCATTATCGCAGGACACCATTATAGAATTCTACTACTCCATGCTGCAATATTTGGTGGCATGTGTTTGCAAACATCGCGGCCCAAACATCTTACTGACAGACATATATGTAAAGTGCAATAAATATTGCTCATACCAGTCTAAATTTGTAATCATTTCTTGTTCCTGGTGATTTTTGCCTTCCTTCCAAATAGCATTACAATCTGGCATTTCCTTGTGGGTGCAACTATTTTTTGACAAAGTGTGTTATAATTCATTTAACATCATGCTGAATGGATATTCTTTGTTTAGTTCCATTGTATTGTAGTTACTAGTAGACAAATTACTACTATGTAAATTTTTTTTATTAATTTTATGTATTATTATTTTTCATGAACACATACTGAAAATACCTTTGTGACAATCAGTAAGTTCTACTCTAACACAGAGTTGTGTTCTCAGCAATAGCAAGATTATAGATGTTACATCTCCCCATATGGACAACAATGAATTGAGTGGTTAGTTTCCGAAGTGCCACAAATTACAAATAATTTGTCACATTTTGTAAACAATGTGCTGTATGTAAAAAAATGTTACGGGCATCAGTTGTCGCAAGAATGTGACGTGGCCAAGCTTGGCTTCGGTGAAAAAGCCCACTTGATCCGCGGTGTTCCCAGAGTTGTGAAGTGATATGTATATGCCCGGCGCCACAGCTCTGCGGTGAGCTGATGAGATGTAGGGCTGTTTTCGGGTCAACGGCCTAGGGGGTTCTGGTAAACACTCCGTCATACACACGATGCCGAGGCTGTGGGCCACCTCGCATGCCTTACTTAATTATAAATAAATAAAGTGCTGCTTGTTAAGGTATTTATTACCCGAGACTCATTGTACACACAACTATACACAAGACACGTGGCCTGAATGGCCCGGAACTGCGGGCGACCACGTGGTCTTTGTAATGTGAAGCCCGAATGCACTTTACGATTCCCGATAAATAATAACGTTGCTCTTCCCACGGCGTTATGCAAGTCAAATAATGATTTTAATTACGATGGATGACACTCGATGGCAATTCGACTGATGATGTCTTTGCTAGGGTTTCTGCGGAGCGAGAGAGAGCTTAACGTCCAGGTCCGTTGAAGTGCTGCAAGTACAGGGGGAAAGCGTGCGCCGGCTTAAGCTACCTGAGCGCAGCCGATGCCACGTGGTGAAACGATGAAACACAATACACTAAAAATGATAATGATATGAAAGGGGACATGAATTAACTTAAACTAATAGTACATAATGTTCCCTAAAACAATACATAATAAAAAATGATAATACTTATTCTAAATGTTTACATCGTACCAGCCACAGTATTGCCAAATGTCACATGTCTCTGGCTGTGCAGACTGCCTCCCATGAGGACAAACAAATGATTAATTAACTATATACACTGACGTTCTTAATAAATACACTGACACTGGACAAATTATAAACACTAATACACTTGCACTCGTGCCCACAAGCCTGTCGGTGTGGTGCGTCTGGCGTGCGGACAAGGCTGCGGCAGTCACAGTGGGCACAAAGGACTCGTGAACGTGCGGTTCACGTCAAATGTATTTATACTTTTCAGTGTATCATTTACAGTTTGTCATTTAAGTGAGAAACCCTTGTTTGCTCGCTCAAAACCTAGCATCAACTATCTTCGTAATATTTTTTAATATGTATATCAATATTATACATAAGCTGTAACTTACTAACATATTACACAGTCATTAAAAGGATAGAGAAGCAACGTGAACTACTTCTCACTTTCCACTGAGTAAACATTTTTACAGAAACCATATTCCACATACATATTCTAGATTGATGGTGCCATAATGAAGGAACCAGAACAATATACTCACGTACTGTTGTCTGAGGAGTCTGTATGTATGTACATCTGTCAGGTCCAACTTCGCAAAGGGGGCATGGAATCAAACATTGGCTGGGCTGGGTCCAGGCCTAACAAGGGAGAAAATTAAGGAATTTGCGATTGCTGATGTTTTGGTAACGTTAATCTCCAGTAGGCACTATACTGTTTGTAAATACACAACATAATTTCGAAACAAATGATGCAATTTCACAACTTAATGTCACGCAAACATTTAGTTTCCAACAAAGAATTGCAGCAAACTTAGTGACAGTGAAGGAAAGTTTAGTTACTGAAAATGTGAAAAATATCTTGTTATGAGGTTGTCAACAACCAGAAGAAGTTGGCTGGCTTGTCAGATGCTCAGCTGCCTCTGATCTGCCTAATAAACTCCTAACGTACATGTAGTTTATGTGAGCCATAGGCATACATGGAATACATATAACAGTTCATTCTGGAACATGTACCTATGTGTGACTTATAGCATCTTCCAGTTACTGCACTGGACTGCACTCAGTGCGCACTGGCCGAGTGCTGCGTCGTCCAGTTACCGGAAATCGCACTAAGTGCAGTCGTGTTTCCATCTTCCAATAGTCGACTGCACTGAAAAAGTGCACACGAGTGCAATTTTTTCAGCACTGTCTCCAGTGTCAGTGCAGCTGTTTGAGTGCAAATATGGCCAACAAACAAGCACTTCCTGAGGACAATCACATGATAATTGCACTTTTATAGTTTTCTGGGTGCACTGAGCGTGCACCCAGTGCAGTTAATTAGAAGGCGCCATTAAAACTTCCATTTTACTCCTACTCGCTGTTGGCATCTTCGGAGGTGCATAAAACTGGATCAAGAGTTCCCTAGTACTTGTATTTGAATTTCAAAATACATTCAATACTGACCAGGTTTGACCAACACATTTCACATACAATAGGATTACAGGTAGACTTCATTTACATCTTCTGAACTTGCAACATATACCAAAAATGAGGCTATAGCAAAATTATAACTTATGTATTTATTTTTTATTCCTAAAGTTACGTATCACTATTCTTGTGTACTATTCTTGTCCTGCTAAAACTCTCCCCAACTAAATAATCTGATGTTTCTCCGATTTCCAGACAAAAAATATCTACTCCAAGTACAGTATGTTTATTAATAATCAAATTAATCGAAAATGTTTCAAACTTAACCAAGAGTAACATAGACTGCTAGATTATTTCAACTGCACCATAAACTGGTTGCAAGCCACAAGCCAACCATGTGGCAATATGTGTCCAGCGATGCCACCAAAATAAACATGTAAAGTTAAAACTGATAGGTACCAGAAAACCACATATAATTTAAAAAAATAAATTTTTCATTCTGTTTTTAAATATGCATGATTTAAGATGGAACAGCCAGATATGATGTACATATAATAGAATTTCCTGAAATTTAACTACTGTATTCAAAATTACCTGACATTTCCCGATTTTCCAGGTGAGTGAAGAGATTTGGGCTGCACTTAACAGCGAGGTCTTCAGAGCAGATGAGGGTGATTGAGGTGAGTATGGAGTGGCGCCGGAATGAAAGGGTGGGGGCAACGGGAGATCCCAGAGAAAACCCGCTGAGCAGTAGCATAGTCTAACAATATTCCTACATGCAAAAATCCAGAAGTGGTCCGGCTGGGGATTGAACCCGGTTCGCCTTGGTGGGAGGTGAGCAGGCTAACCTCTCAGCCACTACGGTCACATTTTCCACGTGAGTGGCAACCATGACTAACCCATATTTTTTAATGTTTATTTTAAAAGTAAAAATAATTTTTTTGAGTAAAAATTTTAAAAACACAGTTTTAGTACAATAAAGATGAGAAACAAAATAATAAACATCATAAACAAACAATTATTAAAAAAAAACTACAAAAATATTCTGTACTTAACATATAAAAAAGTTTATAGAAATCACAAGCACCGGGATCTGGGTGTCGCACAAAAAAGGAGTATGTTTATTTAAGAAAGGTCACACAAGCACACTTAGTATAGAATTCCTCATCGTCCAATGACAGTACTACACACTAAATGTACACCATACACTGACACACTAACTTTCTCATGATGGAAATTTAGTTCACCTGTAATTCTGCCAATCCCCTTCAGGTATTCTCGGATGTAGCCTGTTGCGTGTGCACCCAAGCTGTGATCTATCAAGTGCACACAAGCTCGGTCCAATTCGCAACATTCCTGTACTTGTCCAACAAATGCAAACAAGGACTTAAAATATTCCTGGCATATTATCCTTTCTGCTGACATATTGTTTCAAAAGACTAGAAAATAAATGACAATCCTGACCTCTGTTTGAATCATCATTTAATATTATTTTATGGAAAATTTCCTTTTAGTTCAATCCTTGAAGAGCAAACATGCTGGTTACTTATTAGCTTATTAAATAACCTATGACCAAACAAAAACCTAAAATTTAATTTAAAAGGGGCACAAAAAAATTTTTGGCAAGGAGCCTACATAAATTTTTTATGCATAATACAACAAAAAACACATCAAAACTAAGTATACTGATTGTCTAATTTTAGAGAAAAAGGAAAAACAAATAAGAGATGGAGGAATTGCCAAACCATCATAAACTCCTCCCTGGGTGCATTCTTGTCTGAAACTGCCACAAAAACAATTTAAACAGCATTTAATGAAATAATTTTTTCTGTGAGTAAACCAAGAGTGTTTTAAAATGGAACCTTTTTTTTATCGTAATGAATTTATAATTAATATTTGATGGTATTCAAATTAAAAACTGCACAATATTAACTATTTATTTTACTTAGTGCCTTGGCACAGAGGTGGTACACTTGTCTTGTAACGAACATATTGCAGGTGCAAACCCTTCAGGGTCGACTGCATGATGCTACCAAATAAATAGCTTTCACATCACTTGTCACTACTGTATTGTGCCATCCCTAAAAAGTAATGGAAACTAGTGGATGATCCACTCTTTGTAAACATAGCAGAAATAATGAGTTAAACAAACCGAGGAGGTGGCATTTCAGACTGGCCAGCATTTTAATTAACTGCCTGTTGATCACCATTACCACCTTTAATTATAAGTTCAAATATGAACAATAGGCTTGGTGATTTTGCTATGTAGTCCATTTTTCACATATTTCCACAACAGTAAACATTCTATAACAACAGAACCTCGAAGTACTGTCTACAATTAAAAAAACTCTGTCAATAAATCCCAATGGAATACATAATCGTTATATTGACCCATTTTGTGATTTCAATAAACAACCTCAACATATTGGACATTTCACTTGCACTTCACCTCCAATTTTCTCTTATAATGTTCAAGTAAATGTGTGTAATACAGTAAAAATCTGACACGAACATACCTTGATGTATGGGAAGTATGGTTATGGAAAGTCCTGAATAGTGATCTCTCTAATCCACGTGTTGCACCTACATATAATGGATGAACGTATGTCCACTGTCCGCAGTTGGTGTGATACATCTGAGTGTGCTGTTGTTATGGGATCCATACATTTCAGTGTTGCTTGGTGTAGTATGGAAGAGTGTGTACAGTATATTTTTTGCACATATGTACTTGGAAAACTTGGTTGATGAAGGACTGTCAAAACACAATTTATTATGTAGTTTGGGGTTCAGAAACTAACAGCAAAGTTCTCCACTATTACAGGCACAATTACAATAGTATCTAACACATTGGTCCACTTGGCTAGTACCTATTTGTCACCTTCATACAGGAGGAGGCTCCGTGTGGGCACCAATTACTAACGATACTAAAGTGAAACAACACTGTTGCAGACATTTAAAGTATGAGTTACTGTGACGCATTCTGCGTCCCTATATTTTATTCGTCAGAACATACGCTCTGGCGAAGCTTGCAGGCGGACGACCGCAATAAGGATTAAGGGTTTTGCGGACGTGATGGGAGAATGGCGCCAGGACGGCCCGGCAGAACGACCACGTGCGGAGGAAGGCAGATGCAGCTGCATCTCGCAGCTGCCAAGGGACGCTGGGCCCACACCAGCGGCGGAGTCTGTCCCGGGCTAGTTTCAGCAATAAACATTGAGAGCTTTTAGCGGGCGTGCTGGGAGAATAACGACACGATATCCGGAGGCATAAAAACAACACGTGCGCTGAACCAAAGGGGCCACCCAAGAGTTCCCGCACGTGCAGAACAGAACAATAAACGTCCAGGCCAGAATCAAGGGGCGACGCCAGGCCGACTGCGGACCACAGGAGCAGCGGCCACGTGTTTTACGACTCAGGGGGGA
>NQII01001371.1:591345-727426 GCA_002778355.1 Clitarchus hookeri
CGCCGCGCCAAACAATACGGAGCCTACGTATAAAAGGGAAGGGGAGTGTTGTCTCGTGTGTACATGTATAAGTGGCCCTGTTAAGCGTTAATAAAACTGATTTATTGGTAACCTGAAAACGAGGTGAATTTATTAGTAAATTGGACCTAGAGACAATAGTGTCGACGTATTCCTACGCCCTAACACTGAGGGCTAGCCTCAATTGCTGGTGCCTTACGCAGAGAGCAGATTCAATACCTACTTATAAACCATAGCATTGGACAGGTATCAATTTTACTACCAAACGCCTACTTGTTTTTATTTTAAAGTTTGGCATAAGTCAACATAAAATTTTACTTATCTGTAATTACCTTGGAATACCTTTATTTATTAGAATATTAGAAGTTAGCAACACAAAAATGCTTTTGCATAAATAAAAGTGAAGTGGTCACTCACCTGGAGTGTTTTCACCAGGTAGACGACTTCCAGCGTAACAACATGCAGGTTGCTTGCTGCCTGCCAATACAGCAGGCTGTTGACATATGTGATGCTGAACACATTCATGTCATCCTTCACAAGCAGTTCTCGAATCATGCCCTAGTAGAGCACAACACAACAAATCACCATACTCTGCCAAGGTAAATGGCATGAATGGTTGTCACCATCTGTGTAGGGAAGAGATTTGGGGAGGCTCTTAACAACAAGGTTTTGAGAGCAGATGAGGGTGAAATGTGGTGGAAAGGGAGCAATGGAATGCAAGGACGGAGGAAACGGGAGATCCCTGAGAAAACCCACCAACCAGCGGCATCATCAGGCACAATTTCCATATGCAAAAATCTGGGAGTAACCTTGCTGAGAATCAAACCCGGTTCATCTTGGGGGGAGGGAGAGCACTTTAGCCGCTACACCAGCGCAGCCTCTTCCACGTATGTAATTCTGTGCGACAAACTCTAGTGTAGCCCCGGGTGTAAGAGCGCTGATGTTGCAAGGTCACCTCGTGAAAATGTGGGAGGGGAATCAGTGGACATGCAGGCAGGCCCTCCCCATACACTTCGTTCAAAATGCAAAAGACAGTCAGTACCAGCTGGGAAAGACTCGTAGTTTACTTTAAAGCCATATTTCATGATAATTTTTTTATTTCATTATCTGAAAGAGATTTATATAAGGACCACATAAATGTAAATATTTGCAGTCAAATTATTATAGCTTTCAAAATATAGCACCGTAAAGACTAAAGTTTCGGAATATGACGGGAACCCAAGTATTTATGTTCCTAATTACACTTTGCCAAATAAATCACATGACATGTGATATACACAACATATTAATAAAGTAGCCAATCAAGGATATTCAACAACGTACTCGGGTACTGGCATCCTGAATCTATTTTAAAATAGATATTGAAATGTATATGTGTATGTATCATAGTGTTGTGTATATGACAAACTACACTCAAGGATAGGATCATGTGAGACATAGACTTTACCTTGACACACTATTCTTTTAGAGAAGGAAAAAAAAATAATAATTTGTAGGAGAAAATTATTCTGGGTTAGGTTAAATCATGAGAACTATATCAAAATGTAATAGGAATTAAAATGTGTGAGCCTTTTTCTAAGAAATAAAAAATGAAATTAATCATGAAAATATTACATAAAAGTTTAATTGTGCTGCTCATTCTCATTCCAGTTATTGAATTAAATAGTTTAAGTATGAGTTTTCTGAAGCACCACAAAATTCCAAAATTCAAACTGATTGTTAGTTACTAGTAAAACTAAAAATAGGAAAAGAGAAAATAATGGTGTCCAGCTGTGCTCAGTTTGCAGAATATAATGACTACTTTTCTCATGGGCATCCGTGGGCAAAACAAAACTTTAATATCAATTATCAAAAACTGACACATCTTAAAGAGAAAGAAAAAAATTCACCTGCGGTTCGTATACACGCAGCACGTCCGCCCGCCTTAAAAAAGGAATACTCTGTTGCCGTTAACGTTTTTCAAACGGAACGTAACAAATTTGTCAGCAATGAATCATCGCAGAAAAGCACTCAATCTTAATGAAATTTAAAATAAAAACCATTAACACGAGTTCCTTTCCCAAATAACTAATCTCAGACACAAATTCAAATATTCGGCATGAACTTTGCAGCAACTGGATGTCCCTACCGAAAAATTCAAAACAAAACTACTAAACTAACTAACAAAATACAAATCTAACAAAACTAAAATTCCTAACAAAAATGATAATTCAAGTGATAATATTTACATTGATTAATATAAAGAAATTGTATAATAATAAAATAAAATTAAGTCTTTTAAAATTTTAACATCTCACAGTCTCCAAAATACCTAGAATACACAAAGACAAAAACATAGAACAATACATATTACAGAAATGTAAAACAATACCTGAAATGAAATAAAAAAAAAACAATTACACTTGAAACCTACATAAAAAAATACAATGCTCTCTTCCTCTCTTAGTCTGCAGTCACATGCTGCAGTATTGATAGAGCTAGTGATTTTTCGCAAAAAAATATGAATACACGGTAGACTTCAACACTATGAGTACCCAACAGCAGTTTGTCTACTGCCATTGGTTGCTGTCTGCTTGAGAAGGCGTTTTCATATTTGACAGGGCCACTGAGTATTTGGCAACATTGGCACGGCTCCTACATGATTCGTGTGCATACAGTTAACACATGTTGAAAAGTAATTCAGCCAATCAAGAGACACAAACGGCCTTACAGTGTTTTGAAATATACCTTGTCTTAAAATCTTTTCACTACTGGGTATTAATGTTTTTGCCAACACATTTTTATTCGTCCAAGAGAAAATAATATTCATACTGATTAGTTTTGCTTGGACGAATAAAAATGTGTTGGCAAAAACATTAATACCTATTTTCATAAATTCACAGTACCAGTATCTGAATAACTTTCCTTCATGAAAATCTAGCTATTAATTTCATTATGAAAGTTTCTGCGTTTACTTTGGCCTTTAAAAATTAACTTGGCTCCCTCAGTTAAGCTATTTTCACTACCTGCATGAACTATAATCCATCGCTGGCCTGGATTGTTGTTTTAGTACCCTTCTGCTACATCATCATGCTGCCACACTTGTCCACGTAATTTGGATAAATCCTTGACTCATTGAGGTATATATCGCATTATCTGTCATTTTCCCTTATAGATCACAGGCATCTCGCTCGCCACGCAATGATCTCGTTTCTTTCCGTTAAGAATAACCACTTATTTTCACATTTTATTAAACGTGAACCCCATTGCTTTGATTCATTTTCGCAGTTTCCCTACAATGCCCACAAGTTTTTTAGTGCGGTATTGTTTTTCTCACCACGTAAAACTCTTGTAATTTTCTTTGCACCATTCTAGCATCAAATGAATCATACTGTATACTTCTGTCTGCAGTTATTCTCTTCTTACCAGCAGTTGACAATTTTATTCTGCTGCTAGATGCTATACTGCCCTCTTTAGGAATTTTTAAAATAAAAGTTTTTGATTTTCTGGTTGCAGCTGGATCACATTTTGTTGCACACTGAATATGAATTGCCATATTACCACCTCCGTGTTTATCGCAAAACTGAATTACACTTCTAACAATTTCTCTAGCTTCGCTGTTCCTCTTCTACAGAGCTGGCCCCAGTAACCATGTCATCGACAAACATGTCTCGTAACAACAATTGTGATGCTCGAGGAAACTGATGAGCCTCATCCAGTGCCAACTGCTGCACTGGCTTCAATGCTTGGTAAGGGGACAATGCTAACCCATATGTAACTGTGTTTAAGTCAGGGTAGATTTCAATCTGTCTATACATTTCACAAATGTCTGCAGTAAAGACCACTGGCATCATTCAAAAGTTCAGGAGGATATCACCTATATCCTTTTGAAATTTTGGCTCAGTAAGCAAGTCATTTAATGAAATACCAGTAGAAGTCGTTGCAAATCCATCAAAGACTACACTAACTTTGGTGGTGGAACTAGCTTCTTTGAGTACAGCATGATGGGGTATCACATAGACTACTAAACAACTCTCCACTGGATCAGGCTGCAGTGTGCTACTCTAACTGTAAAGCTGCTGAACACACAACATACGTGACATGTGGCCTAAGTCCTCATACTTCTTAAGGAACAATCGGTATTCGTTTGCCAGTTCTAGTGACTTCAATTTGTTCTCAAGGCATTCAAATCTGGATGATGCAACTTGTAAGGAATTTCCAATGGTTTGTAGCTCTTGCTTGAATGGCAAGCGAAGCACATATCTCCCATCTCCATTACGAGTGTGTGTAGTGTGGAAGTGCTCTTCACATTTCTTGTTATCTGCAGATATCAAACGAGCTGATGGTACTTCATCTACCTCCAAAAATTTTTGCACCTGCATATCCAGTGCAGTAGTTCTGATCAAGAACGACACTGGTGGATTTACACGTGCTTCACATTTGGTCTTGCCAGTCACAACCCAGCCAAACACCAAGTGAAAAGCACTAGGTTCCCCTGATGTTTTAGCCCCTATCATTACTTCACTGACAATGTCTACTGACAGGAGCATGTCAACAGGTTCAGGACAATCAAATGATGGATCGGCTACAGTTAAACCTTTAAGGTGCTCGACTGAAATGAATGAAATTCTTTAACATAGCATGGGATGAGTAATTTCGCTTAAAATGCCTTAATGGCAAAATGAGAGTCACGTGAGCCCACAGGTTTGATGAAGCAATGTATAGCACCTCTAGCACCTGGCACAGGAGTTTGGCCAACGCCAGCAATTTCTACACATTCACAGTGGCGACTTAAAACTGTCCACTGCTGTCTTTCACATGAACAAGAGCAGTTGCTAGCAAAATGGTAGTATGTTGATTTTGAGTGTCATTTGACAGATGTAGTGCTTGCAGTTTATCAGCAGAAGAATCATGTGATGAATCCCTATTTTCTGGAGTCTTGAGTATCTAGTGTGTAGCTTGGGGGCTTCTCATGGGTGAAGTGAAGAAGAGAGTGATGTTTCCTCTGACACTGCATGCATGAAAATTTTGACAGGCATTTCACAGCACTATGGTTAGGTTTCAAACAGTTAAAGTACAGTGACTGCTCCTTCACAAATGCAATCTTATCATCAACAGATTTTAACAGAAACTGTTCACACTTGTTGGCAAATCTTGTTCCACTGACATTTCAAAGTCTCAATGCAGAGTGTGGTCTAATTTTTCAAGAAGAATATTTAATAAAACGAAACTCCACTCAGACACTCTTGAACTACACTAACAAAACGTGAATAATCTGCTGATTTACAAGTCACAGGTGAGAGATGCAGTATCTTTTAAACATTGATGGTAACTGTAATGCGTTGGTTCTTGTACCTTTTTTCAAGCAGTGCCCAAATAACATCATAGTTATCATTAATAAGTGGCAAGTTGCTTACCAGCTCTCTAGGTTCGTCTTTCAAGCAACCTTTTAAATTATGCAGCTTATGCACGAGATGTTAGGTCTGTTGCTCTAACTGTAAATCTATTATGTGCAATTCGAAGATGCCTGAGGATATCCAAGTTGCAGGACAAGGAAAATTAAGATATTAAAATGGTAATAGACATGGGGTAACTAGTTACAGAAAGGATTCAGAAGAAAGTCTTTCAGTTGTATGGCCGTGTTAACAAAGTGACTGGAGAAAGATGGTACAGCATCATTCTAAAGGGATCAAGAAGAAGAAAGCATGGATAACGAGTGGCAAAAAGAGCTCAAGAAGAGCTGGAAATTCTTTAATAATGAGCAGACTCCAAAAATTGTGAAAATTTTTTAAGTTATACAGTATCTACAAGGACACTTTAGTGTCTTGGTACTTTTTCTGAATGAATGGTCCTTTCTGACTCGTCTTAATTGTCTGCAGATCATTCACAAACATTAAGTATTAGTATCAGAATTCTTATTGGCCCAGTATATTACATGAAATACTGATTAAAAATTGATTTTAACTGCAAAATACTGGTTTTTATTTAGTTTTCTAAAGTAACAATGTAAAAGTCTTTATCTGGATAACATAGTGCAATCATTTATGCCTTGGCTGCTCTGAAACAATTTTTCAAATGAGTTGTGGCCTGACTGAAAAAATAGCATTAAGGTTGTGGCCCAACTGCAAAAACTAGCATTACGAATGTGTTAACCACATACAAACTTTAGTTTTAGCAACTGAGTACCTTGATCCAGTAAGCCTTGTACTGCTGCTGTAGCCGTGCAACAAGAACTTGTTTGTCTTCTTCCAGCCTCCCATCTTCACCAGTGTCTCANCGAATGTGTTAACCACATACAAACTTTAGTTTTAGCAACTGAGTACCTTGATCCAGTCTGCCTTGTACTGCTGCTGTAGCCGTGCAACAAGAACTTGTTTGTCTTCTTCCAGCCTCCCATCTTCACCAGTGTCTCAAGAGGGACATCAAGCAGACTGGTCCCCTAATACAACACAATCAGCACTCGCACACAAGATTAAACTTAAAAATCAAGCGAGATGGCACTTTGGACCTTCATTAAGGAGGACCTGGATTTGAATTTTAGTTCGGCCATCCTGATTTTGGTTTTTCATGGTTTCCTGACATCACTCCATGAGAATGCTGTAATTGTTCCTTACTACAGTCCATGGTGAATTCCTACTCTATTCCTGCCTCTCCGAGTTACTTGCTCCAGCTCTAATGACCTTGCTGTCATTGAGACATTAAGCTCTACTTAACTACCTATAGTCCACTTGCGGTTTCTTCACACTTTTTGAATCGAACCTTTGAAAAATCACCCCCTGTATGACGTGCTTGGTGGAATCATAAATATGCAGTGTATCACAAGCATTTTATACTTCTGTTAACATAAGTGCCTAATTTTTGGTTAAATTGAAGTTTTATTTATATTTTGTCTATAAATTATATTATTTCATTCATTTTTGATATAAATAAAATTAGTGAGAAAACAGGTGTGTTGGTAATGCCTAGTAAGAAATAGTTCTTATGCAGAATATTATTACACACTGAATGCGCACGAATGTGGTGCATTGTTCCTTTGGTGTAATTTTCTAGACATAGTTAGGCTTTGCTTGTATGAGGCGGAGGAATATCCTGGAAGTAGAACTTTAGCAGGGCTTCTGAAACGCGTGAAGTAACTGTGAATGGACTATATTTACAATTTCAAAGCAAATTTTTGGAAAAACACAGCATCTTAATTATCATAGGTATAGGCTGTTTGTGTTTGAGCAATTTGAAAAACATGTTTGTTTATACCGATTGTTTTTCACAGCTCTACTCAAACACATTATAATATAATGTGTTTGAGTAGAGCTGTGAAAAACTATATCCATGATCACTTGTTACTCCACATTATGACCTACTCCATTATAAAATATCTGCGTTGTTAAAAATGCCATGTCTGTTTTCTTTGGTTTCTTTCAGACTATTCTTACTGTATCTCAAAAAGAGTACTCAAGAACTTCAACATGTTCCCACATCACAACAGACAAACAAGCAACCTTTGTTATTTACTNAATTATGACCTACTCCATTATAAAATATCTGCGTTGTTAAAAATGCCATGTCTGTTTTCTTTGGTTTCTTTCAGACTATTCTTACTGAATCTCAAAAAGAGTACTCAAGAACTTCAACATGTTCCCACATCACAACAGACAAACAAGCAACCTTTGTTATTTACTGAAATGTACTTTCATTACTGCAAAGTAATGGATTAAGTGATCTTAATTTTCTTCTCTGAATTTAGTATGTCACTGTTCTGCCATTCTAAGAATTCAATAGTTTCGGGTTACACAAGATTATAGTTTTATTATTTTGTTCTCTGTGCAAGTATAGTCACTGAATGACAACGAGAGAACATGGGTTAGGAATTGCTACTTACTTGCAAGAAATCCCGTCTGGTGAAGAGTCGAACGACAGTGCCTATTCTCATTTGGTTCCATGGTGGGGGGTTTATAGGACGAATGCCCTCGTGGTACCAATCCATTGTGACGTTCACCCATCCCAGGTGCCCATAGTTGGTCAACAGCACTGGGCACTGCACGATCAAAGCACCTGACATATGTTATTTTGGAAACTGTCATCATTTACAGACTGGTGGATGCGATTACAAAGAAGACGAATCAGTAATGGTTTAAGCTGAATTCTTAGCATGAATCAGAATCTATGAGCACCGCATCATATTCTGGTGGTTCGCAACCAATAATATTAAAAGGACCATTGCCTTTATGCTTTTTGTCAAAAACTGAGAGGTGTAAAACCTAACTTCAGTTGTGTGTGAATCCACTGCCACTTACCCTTGTTCAATTTTCCTTAATCCCTTCATTACAGATAATTCTTCACATCTCCTAGTGTAGTCTTGAATTCCAATACCCTTATTCTATTTGCTCCTGTTATAACCTCTAATGTGCATCTCAAAACAAAGCTATTGTTAAGAACTAATTACCATTAATTGATTAAACACATTTTTCTTACATTACCAAGGTTTCTTTACAAAGTACAGTGCTCTGCAAATTGCAAGAGGAAGAGAACCTAGAGATTTAAGGGTGCTATGAACAGCTGAATAAAGAGAGGAGCAATACGAAAAGAGCAATCTTCCTAATAGCTGAAAGGGCTATTCAAAGATTTTAACAGTGAACACTGATGTAACAAATTTGATGCACTTCTAACCAGCATTTGGCAAATTAATTCAAACACACAGTTTAACTTGGCAGCTCCTCTCTGAAAAG
Source organism: Clitarchus hookeri (assembly GCA_002778355.1). Lineage (NCBI taxonomy): Eukaryota > Metazoa > Arthropoda > Insecta > Phasmatodea > Phasmatidae > Clitarchus > Clitarchus hookeri. The sequence continues at coordinate 600,066 of NQII01001371.1, forward strand.
TTGTAGTGTTGTTTATTGAGATGAAGAAACTGATAAGAGAAATGTAAATTTATTTCTTGCAGAATTGATTTCATGAAATACAAAATGCAAACTGCAATTACATTACATTTAATGGTTTTAAACCTAAAACTAAATGTAAATATTTAGCTTGTTTACCATTATAAAACAAACATCAATTTACTGTTTTCCTAATTTTTAACACATGAATTTGCATACATAATTCAAAAAACTTATTCCACCCTACTACAAAGTTTATTTACTTTTTTTATATTTGTCTAATTATCTTTTAGACAACAAGGTCTCTAGAGATGGCACTTGTGTGACCAATCAAGAGCTAAGAAGGAATTGGATATGGCTTGCAACAAGGAACCATGTCTGCATTTGCCTGGACTGATTTTGTAAAACCATATAAGATTGAAAGTAGGGTGACTGGACCAGGAGTCGAACCCAGGTTTTCCTGAATACAAGTTCAGTATGTTGCCACTGTGCTACCTCATGGCGAAAGATAATGCAAAGTATCAGCATGTGTCTCTGAATGACTGTGGGGCCACATTGCAAAGTACACTACACACTGCAAAGCACTATGGCATCCGGAACCAGCATCCAGCAAGGGACATCACTGGGACACCTCTGCAAATTGCAGCCCCTGCACGTGGCCTGGCTCCAGCACCACAGTTGTTGAGCATGTCAGCCCCAGGTGAGGCTGTGAAAGGTAAGCCACCAGCTGCCCTTACCCCAGCCGCCCAGAAGCCTTGCCTCTCACAGACCGACTGCGTGCCCTGCAGACGGCCTGCCCGTCCCACCCTGTTCAAAGGAATTATTAAGGCCAAGTGCCAAATCCTTCAGACTCCACCTCATTAAGTCTGACCCGAGCCTGTGTATCTGACGTGGACGTGCACCTTAGCCTCCTAGCAGTCACGGGCCAAAACCTCAGTTGCCTGATGAAAGGAAGGAAAAACCACAGAAACCTCTGTGTGTGCGCTCCTAGGAAGAGATGACGTGATGAAAAAATGACGAGATGCAATGAAGGTGGAGTAAAGAAGGGGGAGGAAAATGGTAGTACATGAATAAAATTCACTGAAAACTTATGCTTTTTGCATTTAAAAACACTNAAGGGGTGGTAAAGAAGGGGGAGGAAAATGGTAGTACATGAATAAAATTCACTGAAAACTTATGCTTTTTGCATTTAAAAACACTGCCTTGTATCAACCCTGGAGTGAGGCCAAACAATTATGGTGAGAGGCCAACTTCCTATTCACATGACCACCAATGCTCAATGTCCCATGAATAAGCACAAAATAGGTGCAAGGCATATCAGAGCCCAGAAAATGAGATGATGTAAAGGCAAAACAATGACCTCATATTAGAGACAATTGAGTTTAGAGATTTTGGTCTGGGCTTAACAGTCTTAAGCACCAGTAAAGGTGAAATGAGGTGAATATGAAGCAGCCGTGGAATTAAAGGGTGAGGGAAATGGGAGTGCCCAGAGAAAAGCTGCTGGCCAATGGTAACATCTACCACGTTTCCCACATTCAAAAAATCCAGGTGACCCCACCGGTAATCAAACCTAATTTGCTTCATTGGGAGGCGAGTATTCTGAATACTGCACCACATCCTAAACTCAGGGTTGATTCCCTGGATGGTTCCTCAATACAGGCTAGGGCCAATTCCATTCACGTTCCAGTTTGTCATTGTGTTTAGTTTCTACTGCCCCTGGATTAACATGATGTTCAGTCACACATAATACTGGTAAGAGGGACTTAAATTTTGGAACTGTCTTTTACAACAGTCAAGAAGAGATGGCAAAAACCCTTTGGGTACTGGACTGTCCCTGTAAATATTGAATGCTTGTATGTAATTCCATTTGTTGCTAACATTTTCCTGCGCTAAGGAATAAAATACATATAATGTGAATAACAGTTACATATATTACACTAGTTCGTCCCATTAAAATGATATGCAGTAAAATTTTTAGATTTAATGTATATATTTTAAGAAAATTTGAAGGTGAGAATAACATAACACAGATACAGCATGAGATAGAGGGAGAGAAAGAGGGTGAGAGAAGGGGATAGAGAGAAAGAGGGAGGGAGAGAACGGGATAGAGAGAACGAGGGAGAGAGAGAAAGGGAGAAAAAGAAAATACATCTTAATGGCTGAACAAACAGAGTCAGAAAAAATGCCCACTTAAATAAAATTTACAAAACCGGAAACAGTTAATACTTACAGACCGGTTCCTTAGTGATTCTGGGTCCATATGCTGTTTGCAGGCTTGTGCAAGAATGGCATCACATTTGCAGTTATAATAGGAAAATTATATCTGCTCTATTTCAAATAGTTAAGTTATTACAATAAGAATTTCTACTATCCACACAAAAATTAAAACAAGTCATTATTTTTACTCATAAACATTTGAGACTATTTTCAGCTAGTTTTGTTTTCCTTATATGTATTCACTAATGATATTTTTAAAAAAATGTGAAACTGCTTATGGAATACTGTATATGAATGAAGATTTTAGCCCACCTGTTAACAGTTCATTATTTTCAGAATCATTACTTATACCTGCAAGCACAGTTATAAAATTCAGAGTAAAGAGCAGCAAAGAGAGACATGTTGCACGTTTGTTGCGTAGCCAGTATCCATATTCTCAGCTCTTTTTTAAAAATACATTGAAAATCAATACATAGGAAATATTTTTAATTTAATACAGAAAGCAGAGAAGCTCTCAGATGTATTTAATAGCATAATAGTAATGTGAAACAGCAACATGAATGCCAGATCGTATTCCTGTGCTGCAGGTGGTGTAGTAACACAACTCCATTAGCATCAAAGAAAGAAGTTTATTTCTTTATTTTTCATAACTTTAAAATTCAAAACATTTATAAACTTGCCGGAACACTGTTTGATAATAGCAGTTAATGTTTGTTACAATTAAATTACCTAATTTCTAATTTCACATGTGTTTCAAGAATAATTTATTGCAACTAAATTTTGAAAGAAAGAAAAGAAAAAAAAAAGCCATACGTGCAGTTTTCCTCCTGCTGAGGACAAATTTAATGTATGTATTTCAGTACCCTGATGACAATTACGTAACATGCAAATGGTAAAACTTATAAAGAAAAATTTAATTTTTTTTTTAAATTTAAATCTATTAGCATGTCAAAAATGTACAAACATTTTGTGCAAATATATTACAATAAAATTAATTTTCAGAAAAAACTAAAACAATTATATCTTTTATAGAAATTTTAAAAATTCAATCAGCCTGCCAAAAAAAAGTTTATTTTCCTTACCACACTATAAGAAGCAAGAATCATAAAACTTCAGTTACAGCCAAGATTATATAGTTTTAATTTTAGGCAAATTTAATCATTTAAATTCACAGAGTTTCTCTTTGTTGGTATAAAAGATGCAAGATTCAGTTATGACAACTATGAACTATTACAATACGTAACTGGTAGTGACAAGTGTAACGTGGCAGCATCTGGTATTGTACGGCTGGAAGTCTCAACTCTGTTAGCTCACTGGTAGCAACATGAAACCCGTTAAAAAAGGCGCCAATTAAATATTGAATAATGAAGTCAAGTTCCGGTTTATTATTCTTTACTTTTATTTATTATAAAGATGATGCAGTTCACATTTAATTTGCCGGTATTCAAAGTACGAACAGGTTTACAGATAACTGACAACGGCCCAACAGTCGACAACAAGCAACCAGTGCCGAGACCGCGTTGGCCGTGTCAATAGCCCCCACAACTGCAACTTAATCCTACTCGTTATTTCTTCGCCGGTGTGGGAGGGCGCGAGTTACTCTGGCGATGCCAGCGTTCAAGAATAAATAATCAACAAACGACTGTGGCGCTGCTCTGTACTTGTCTGCTTATCTGTAAACCTGTTCGTACTCTGAATACTGGCAAATTAAGAGCTAGTTCAGACACGGCGGACTCCGCGCGTTTTGAACCGCGGAATAAACTTTGTTCAGACAGCTGCGAATAGGAGGCGTGAGCGTGTGGATTTATATGTACGCAGGAGAGGCGAGGTCACCTCATTTCAAAGATGGACGTCGAAGAAGCAATATGTTTGAGTCTGCTTTTTTTTAAAAAAAATCTTCAACTATTTGAGAATGTCAACAAAATCATTTGATGAATTTCTAGAATTGATTAGAGAAGAAATTTCAAGTTTTGATACCGATATGAGATCGTGTCATCTGAAGAAAAACTCGTTATTATTTTGAGGTAAGATATTTATTTACTACTCAATATCAGCATATATATTTTCTATAACAGAAGACTGTGAATCAGAGCTAACGTATGATGATGGCGATGGCGATCCTGGTGGTATGACTGCAGAAGGTGATCCAGAAGTAGTAAAATATCCATGTGGGTTTGAATACTGTTGGCTATGCCAAAATGCTGTGTTAGGCACAGTATGCTGAGAAATAATGCAAACAGGGGATGGTAAAGTTTGCCCTTTTTGTATCACCTGGAGCAATTCAAATTTGGTTGGCAAACGCTTACTCTCCGGAACTTTTTTGAGTTCTTTGTACATCGACAAACAAAAAGTTTATCTTCATCTTGGTTAGAAATACTTTCTTGAAGTTCTTTCTGAATTATATCTCGTGACTTAATGCTCTGTTCAATTAAATCACTTAATCATTCTTCTGACGTAGTTTTGATTTTCTTCCTTTTATTGGGGGGTGGGCATATTTCAGTAGAATTTACAAAACTATCACTGTCCTCATTATTTATATCTTGGCTTTCTTCATTTCGCTTTTCTTCTATATTACTGGTTGCTTCCTTGTTTTCTACACACTTCTGAAGTTAAGAAAATCTTTCAAAATACAAATATTGTGGTCCTTTACACGCACCGGAACCAGAAGGAACGGTTTTGCCTTTCTTGAATTCTTCATTGTAAGCATCACGTATGTTCTTCCATTTTTTTTTTGCAGTGTTGTACCTGAAAAAATTATATCATTACTAATTTTACTGTTTCAGGTATCTGGGTACCGGTAGTTCATTTGGAGAACTTCACTACAACTATCGCCTCGGCAAATATACTGTTACAGGAATTGTCCGTCAAGTATGTGAAGCAAGTGGCAAACAAAGTTTTCCCCGAACCGAGTGAAGATGTGTGTTAGAAAATAGCTGAGGACTTTGAAAGATATGCTATAGACTGCAAACATATCCCAGTTATAATGCCTAATGATTCCGGATTTTTGTATCATAATTGCACACATTACTTTACTATAGTGTTTTTAGTANTATAGACTGCAAACATATCCCAGTTATAATGCCTAATGATTCCGGATTTTTGTATCATAATTGCACACATTACTTTACTATAGTGTTTTTAGTACTTTGTGACACCAACTATTGTTTTACTTATGTTGACATTTGGGCTTATGGGAAAAGTAGTGATTCCACTATATTCAAAAATTTAGTATTTTATAAAAGATTGCTAGATAAATCACTAAACATACCAAAACCTTAAGCAATATCTCAAGTAGATCCAATACCACTGCCTCGTGTTATAGTTGGAGATAAAGCTTTTGGATTAGCGGAAAATTTGATGCAACCCTGTGCAGGTAAAGGTTTATCATATNGTCTGCTTATCTGTAAACCTGTTCGTACTCTGAATACTGGCAAATTAAGAGCTAGTTCAGACACGGCGGACTCCGCGCGTTTTGAACCGCGGAATAAACTTTGTTCAGACAGCGGCGAATAGGAGGCGGTGAGCGTGTGGATTTATATGTACGCAGGAGAGGCGAGGTCACCTCATTTCAAAGATGGACGTCGAAGAAGCAATTTGTTTGAGTCTGCTTTTTTTAAAAAAAAATCTTCAACTATTTGAGAATGTCAACAAAATCATTTGACGAATTTCTTAAATTGATTACAGAAGAAATTTCAAGTTTTGATACCCATATGAGATCGTGTCATCTGAAGAAAAACTCGTTATTATTTTGAGGTAAGATATTTATTTACTACTCAATATCAGCNATATGAGATCGTGTCATCTGAAGAAAAACTCGTTATTATTTTGAGGTAAGATATTTATTTACTACTCAATATCAGCATATATATTTTCTATAACAGAAGACTGTGAATCAGAGCTAACGTATGATGATGGCGATGGCGATCCTGGTGGTATGACTGCAGAAGGTGATCCAGAAGTAGTAAAATATCCATGTGGGTTTGAATACTGTTGGCTATGCCAAAATGCTGTGTTAGGCACAGTATGCTGAGAAATAATGCAAACAGGGGATGGTAAAGTTTGCCCTTTTTGTATCACCTGGAGCAATTCAAATTTGGTTGGCAAACGCTTACTCTCCGGAACTTTTTTGAGTTCTTTGTACATCGACAAACAAAAAGTTTATCTTCATCTTGGTTAGAAATACTTTCTTGAAGTTCTTTCTGAATTATATCTCGTGACTTAATGCTCTGTTCAATTAAATCACTTAATCATTCTTCTGACGTAGTTTTGATTTTCTTCCTTTTATTGGGGGGTGGGCATATTTCAGTAGAATTTACAAAACTATCACTGTCCTCATTATTTATATCTTGGCTTTCTTCATTTCGCTTTTCTTCTNTTACAAAACTATCACTGTCCTCATTATTTATATCTTGGCTTTCTTCATTTCGCTTTTCTTCTATATTACTGGTTGCTTCCTTGTTTTCTACACACTTCTGAAGTTAAGAAAATCTTTCAAAATACAAATATTGTGGTCCTTTACACGCACCGGAACCAGAAGGAACNCACACTTCTGAAGTTAAGAAAATCTTTCAAAATACAAATATTGTGGTCCTTTACACGCACCGGAACCAGAAGGAACGGTTTTGCCTTTCTTGAATTCTTCATTGTAAGCATCACGTATGTTTTTCCATTTTTTTTTTGCAGTGTTGTACCGGAAAAAATTATATCATTACTAATTTTACTGTTTCAGGTATCTGGGTACCGGTAGTTCATTTGGAGAACTTCACTACAACTATTGCCTCGGCAAATATACTGTTACAGGAATTGTCCGTCAAGTATGTGAAGCATTGTGGAAAATAGTGGCAAACAAAGTTTTCCCCGAACCGAGTGAAGATGTGTGTTAGAAAATAGCTGAGGACTTTGAAAGATATGCAAATTTTCTGAATTGCATTGGCGCTATAGACGGCAAACATATCCGAGTTATAATGCCTAATGATTCCGGATTTTTGTATCATAATTGCACACATTTCTTTTCTATAGTGTTTTTAGCACTTTGTGACACCAACTATTGTTTTACTTATGTTGACATTTGGGCTTATGGGAAAAGTAGTGATTCCACTATATTCAAAAATTTAGTATTTTATAAAAGATTGCTAGATAAATCACTAAACATACCAAAACCTAAAGCAATATCTAAAGTAGATCCAATACCACTGCCTCGTGTTATAGTTGGAGATAAAGCTTTTGGATTAGCGGAAAATTTGATGCAACCCTGTGCAGGTAAAGGTTTATCATATGAAAAAAGGGTTTTTAACTATAGGTTATCCAGAGCCTGATGTAACATTGAATGCACTTTTGGGATTCTGGCGAACAAATGACGTATTTTTCATAGGCCCATAAATGTAAACATAGACTTTGCCGAAGACATAATAAAGGCCTGTAGCGTTCTACACAACTCTGTGAGAACTCGGGATGGTATAAAGTATGAAGATACTTTATATACTGCGCCGATGATTAATCTCGATACATTACATGCAGGAAGCGCGGCACCGTCATCTTTAAATATTAGAGATAAACTTGCTCATTACTTCGCAAACGACGGTCGTGTTGAGTGGCAAGATACAAAAATATAATTTAAAATATGTCAATTATACTTACAATATGCTACATTTCTACTGAATAAAATTATTGTACTAACCTCAAATAGCCTTTTTTCTACTAAATCTTCTACATCTCCAAATAACTCCACCAACTCCTGCCAAGCTCAGTTCTTGGCAATTTTATTAGAATATTCCGCACACTGAATGTCCCATATCGCTGGTCTTTTCTCCACTTCATTAATAAACATTTCAGTATTGAAATGATCCACGGCGACACACATCCGAACTGCGCGGCCTCCGCCAAGAATCTGAACGCCCTCTAGGCACGCCAAAGTAATCTAAATGCGCGGGGACCGTGCGGATCTATTTTCTGGCGGTCGAGTGGCGGCTGCTGCACATTTTGACAATCTGCGCGGCCAGATGTGAACAAACATGAGAACGCCAATGTAAATATGCTCCGCGCGGTTTGGAAACGCGTGGATTCCGCGGTGTCTGAACTAGCGTTAAATGTGAACTGAATCATCTTTATAATAAATAAAAGTAAAGAATAAACCGGAACCTGACTTCATTATTCAATATTTCATTGGTGCCTTTTTTAAAGAATTTCATGTTGCTACCAGTGAGCTAACCGAGCTGTGACTTCCAGCCGTCATCACAGATGCTGCCACGTTACACAAACTTTTATGCTATCATTTTTAGACTTTTTAACTCTGTTGCATTTTAGAAATTTAATTACGATATACATGTACTTATTCAAATCAAAATATTTTAATACTTTGCATTTATACAACTAAACAAACACGAGTATGCATATTATTTGAACAAAAAAAAAACATCATTGCAGAGGGGTAAAAAAAATCAACTGAGTTATTTTCCTGCCTTTTATCTTAAAGTTTTCAGGCAAATTTTTGAAATTTGATAATTATTCTCTTGCAAAAAAATATAATTTTTGGAAACCAAACAATTTTTGTAAATGCTTTTCCAATTTTACTAGCCTCACAATCATCATAGCCACATCTACACAATATCTGATACCAACTGATATTATTTGCTCACTGTGGATGTAATCGTAATTTGCTCTATGTGGATGCGAAGAAAAAATATTGTCTTTATTTTTCACTTTCCATTTTCTGGTATGTTAAGAAAACCACTATGCTGAAAATTTACATTTTTATTAGCAGTTTGACACTACTAGGCCACCTGAGTTATACAGGATGGTGGCTAGTAGGTTACATAGTTAAATTACTTTGATGCAGACTAAGGGCACCTGTGGTTGTTGCGTTAGGGGTAAACAAATACTCATATTCTCAGACCAATAAAATACTGGTGTGTTACACCAGTATTTTATTGGTCTGAAGGTCACATAGGTATTTACACACACTGGCGAGACTGAGCCCCCCTACCAGTCGTAGGGCTGGTGGGCTGAATACTATGCGTCAGGGAAGGTTGTTGAAGGGAGATGTTTCTCTACTTATCTGTGACTGCGGCTTTTGGTGAGTTGTCTTCGTTGGCAGCTGAGGCATGGTGAGTTGGGTGGCCCTTTGTCAGGCCCTCGGACTGCCTCTCGTTGGCGTGCTGTACTCAGCTGGNCTCTCGTCGGCGTGCTGTACTCAGCTGGCTTCTTCCTGCGGCTTTGACTGACTCTCTCAGAAGTCCGGGATGGGTTTCCCGGGACTTGTGCTTTCTCGACGACCTCGGCTGGCGTTACTCGTAGGAGAGCGCGTCTCCTCGGCTGCGGCGACATCCGCAACGGTCCGGCTCGCGTTTCTGACTTCCCCACATCGGAAACTAACACTACGTTTTCGGAAATGAACTTATAAGTTCTCGGCACTTCTCCTGGGTTTGTCTCGGGAATTTACACATGAATTTTCGGCTATTCCTAGGTTCTCTCCCCGGTGACGTCACAATTGACTCACTGACTGACTGCTTGCATCGTCGCCATACGGCGCACGACTACGCTTTCTCGGGGAATGGCGCCTCTCGGCGTGGGACTGCCACTCGTTTCCGGGAATTTACTCATATTCTCGGCACTGTTCCCGTCANGGGAATGGCGCCTCTCGGCGTGGGACTGCCACTCGTTTCCGGGAATTTACTCATATTCTCGGCACTGTTCCCGTCATACGACTGCTTACTCTCGGGTCTCCTTCGCCTCCCGTCTCGCGGCTGTACCGCCGAACAACTCCCGTCTCGGCTGGCGATAATTGACTCGGCCGGGATCCGAACTCCGGCCTGGTGATACGACTGCCTCTCGCACTAACTGCCTTCTCGCATCGCGGCTGCCGAACAACCCCTTCCCGTCTCGGCTGAACAACTGATACCCTTCCTCGACTGCGCCTGAATTTAACCCGTATCCCGCTATATTAAAGTTAGCTGTCAGCAGTTTCTCGAGAGAGAAATCGGGAAATCCCCTGTGTACCTCGCGCGTTTTTTGTGTAGGATTTTGTTTTGTCAGCGGCTTGTGCGCTCCAACTGGGGTGGAGGGAGGGTGGTGCGGCAGGCGTCTCGGAGATTTCTGGGAGCTGTGTCTGTACTAATTCTCGTCGGAGGCACCCCCTGATTTCTTCATCGAGGGCTTATATCAGCTATTTCTAGGGACTTACCCTGTTTCTCTCAACTTCGGTTCATCCCCGCGTATCCTTATACGCTGGGACAGCCCCGACGGTGTTTCCCCGGAAGTTTCGTTGTCACCTGCCTGCCTGCCCAGGACAACTATAGCAGGGTGTGAAAACAGTGCAATGTCTATCCCCTGTACCCATCACGTGTCAAGTTTGTCCATAAAATTTTAAGTACAAGTTGTTAAGATGGCTAATCAATGCAAAATAAATGAACTGAGGTCAACAGGCTTTTGGAAGCCATCACTGAAAAATTAAGAAAAGGGTTTTTGCTAGTTCTGTNAAGCCATCACTGAAAAATTAAGAAAAGGGTTTTTGCTAGTTCTGTGAGCAAATATTTTGCTAGATGGATACATTCATTTTGAGTAATTTCTTGTGCAACAATGGCATGTCAAATTTCAAGGCATAAAAAATNATAAAATTTTAAGTACAAGTTGTTAAGATGGCTAATCAATGCAAAATAAATGAACTGAGGTCAACAGGCTTTTGGTAGCCATCACTGAAAAATTAAGAAAAGGGTTTTTCCTAGTTCTGTGAGCAAATACTTTGCTAGATGGATACATTCATTTTGAGTAATTTCTTGTGCAACAATGGCATGTCAAATTTCAAGGCATAAAAAATNTTTGCTAGATGGATACATTCATTTTGAGTAATTTCTTGTGCAACAATGGCATGTCAAATTTCAAGGCATAAAAAATATCTCTGCAGAAATAAATTATTCTGCTAAAATAGTTGTTTACAAAGATGGCAAAAACAGTTTTTTAGAGTTGCCCTTTCTTAGTTTTTCTATACTGCCTTCTATAAATTTTTAGAATACAATAAACATCAAAAGCATTAATCTGTCTCTCAAATGTTTTTAAGATAAAATAGTGTGCTTTGGATGGATTTCATTGGAAAAAGAGGTACTGGTCAGTCCACTATTCTGCAATGATAGTCTCCAGGGAAGCAGCTGGCACTCGGTAAATATAAATATGGGTGGTTTTCATTGCTACAGTGACTTACCAAGGCTGTAGAGGAACTGTACATACAGTTCTTGGAAAATAAATTAGGAGCTCTGCCCAGACATCTATCACCCTGCAAACCAAGTAGCTGAAACAGATAACTTTGTGGCATAGGCGCTACCAGTGGTGTGGTAACGGGTGGTCTCGCCAAGAACTACCTTAATTTAACATGCAGTGTAACCAAAATTACAATTGATGCACTGTACCTGCTATGTTTTTTTCATGTATAGCAGAGCCCATATTTCTCTAGTTCAATGAAGCCAATAGTTAAAATAAAAAACATCTTGAGCCTCCCTCTACTATATGTTTATGGTTTGATAAGCCCCAGTGTAAAGCACTAGGGTGATTTAAAAATTTTCCTAACAGACGGTCCTTAACATATGAACCTGGACCATCTCATGGCCNTGTAAAGCACTAGGGTGATTTAAAAATTTTCCTAACAGACGGTCCTTAACATATGAACCTGGACCATCTCATGGCCAAGCATATTGTAATGTAATGTGGCACCACGCTGTTTAGGGCCACCATGTTCGTAGCATTCCACATCTGGGTATGACGAATGGAATGTACGACTCGGTTAGCTCAGTGGTAGCAACATGAAACATGAAACTCTTTAAAAAGGCGCCAATGAAATTATGTCAAATTCCGGTTTATTTCTCTATACTTTTATTTATTAAACACTTGGAACAGTTCACGTACAATCTTTAGGTATGCCGAATACGAACAGGTTCACAGACAAGCAGACAAGTATAGAGCAGCGCCACAGTCGTTTGCTAATTACAGTAAAGCTTCGCTATAACAAACTCCAAGGGACCCAAATTACCACTTGTTTGTTATAATGAAGTTCTTTATACTGAAATCAAAGATTTCAGGCATCGCAATTTGTTTCATCAATAAACCACTTGGAATTGTAGAAGTGTAAGATTTTAAATATGCCAGTAATTGTAGTGTATGTGACATTTTATATGTAGATAATCATAACGTAAGTTGGTATGTACTACATAGAAACAGTACCATAAAGAGAGTAAACCGTATATGAATTAAGAATACAGTACTACATAAAATGTAGGAATACCTTTAAAATATTCCGACTCACTGCAGCAAAACACCACCCAAGAACATTCTGCTGATATAAACTAAAATGTTTTAAGCACATTCAGTTAACAATAACAGTTACGTACATACATGAAACCATTTCAAAACAATACTGAAGAAAATGAAATATTTTAAGAACAAAACATGACACTTCAATTGATTTCAACTTTAGAAAAGAACTCTTTGATGGTTGTCTGCTTCTTCATGTCTCTAAGTTCTTTAGTTACATCTCTTTCTATTTTTTGTAGTGATGACATGTGATGGGATAAATTTACAGATGTCAGAAAAAGCCTTTCTAACACATCCAATGCATTACAGATTTCTTCCCGTTGAGGACGTTTGATCTCGGTTTCCTCTTCTGAGTCATTGTCATCGCTGCTAGCCTGAATGTTCTCTGCGGGTATCTCGTCCGTGACAGGAGAGCAAGTGGATACCTGATTATCCACTGACACAAAATCACTGAATGAAGTTTCATTAATGTCAAATTTTTTCTTCATTTCTACCCAGGCAGCTTCACACTCCTCTTCTTCTTTGGTGCAGTCAACTTCCTGTGTATTTGCTGGAAACCCTGCCTTGGCAAAACAATTTGTAACTGTGGCAGGTGTGATTCTGTTCCATGCTAACACGAGCCTGTGCATGGCCTGAAGAATGTTCCACTTCAAGGAACTTCTAGCATCTTTACCAGATTCCATTTGGCGCAGAAGGAATTGCACCAGTTGCTTTTTGTAGTCTTTTTTGACCTGTGCTATAATCCCTTGATCTAGTGGCTGCAGGGTACTGGTGCAGTTTGGAGGGAAAAAAATCACTTTGATGTTCTTCAGTGCTGATATGTTAGCATTATGAGCAGGACAGTGATCTATAAACAGCAGAATTTTCCTATTTTGCACCCCCATCCTACAATCAAAACTCTGGAGCCATTCTTGAAATAATGATGATGTCATCCATGAACTTGAGTTGGCTTTGTATTTGCAGGGAAGGTGTTTCACATTTTTGAAACATCTGGGTTTTGAAAACTTCCCAATCACTAGTGGTTCCATTTTCTCAGACCCATCACTATTAACACAAAACAGAACAGTAAACCGTTCCTTACTTTTCTTTCCTCCATGACAGGTTCGACCTTTTACCTCCAAAGTTCTGTCTGGGAGAAGATTGTAAAAAACCCCGGCTTCATCACAATTAAAAATGTCTTTTTTTTCATATCCCGAGATAAGTGTGTCAAGATTTTCCTGCTATTTGTCCTGAACCTCAGGATTAACAGCAGCAGCTTCTCCACATACTTTCAAAGTGGTTAAATTATGCCTTACCTTGAACCTATGCAGCCAACCACCAGAAGCCTGAAAGTTTTCAGTGCCCAATTTAAGGGCTTCTTCTCGTGCCTTTTCCTGAAAAATATTTCCGCCAACTGGTATATTTGATTTCCTGGAATGCATTAGCCAGTCAAACAATTTCTTCTCCAGTTCTTCATAAGGTGAAGGGCGCACACGTTTACGTTCAGGTGACAAAAAATCATTCTCAATTACAGTGCGTTGGGTTAATATCGTCGAAAGCGTGGATTTCTCTATTCCAAATTCGTTAGCAATATCATTTTTTTTTCTTCCGTCATCTACTGCTTTTAATATCGCCAATTTAGTTTTTAGGTCAATTGCCTTTCGTTTTCTTGTCAGCATTTTTAATGAAGTGTGAACAAAAATTATCGTACAATTCACCAACGAAAACTAAATGTAAATTAGGGATGGGTCGAATAACCAAAAATGTCGATTTCGATTCTACAATTTAAATATCGGTTCCAGTATTCGGTTCTATGTATTTTGAATACTTGCCTTTTGCTTGCAACTTTATTAAACCAAGGCAGGTAAAATTCATTAAATGTTTTATTTAACCGTTATATGGAAGAATTGAACAATAACAAAGTGTGAAGATAAGTTTTAATGTATACAGATAAACTTGTTGTATTAAATTTATTTAAGGTTAGTAAATATGTAAAAAATTATTCTTTTTTTACATTAATATGTGGTGATTGTGATATGTTTGGAAAATACTTTAATTAAATAACTCATGGCCTCCAAACCAAAACATTGTGGCGTGCTGTATGATAAAGGTAACCTAACCTACAAAAGTTCGTTAAAAGAAGGTCAACAGCTGGGTGGACGTCCGGATTTCTTATCTTTTTTTTTTTCTTTTTTTATGGTTTCTGGGCGGCCCTTTTTTTGCGTCTTTTACACAGTGACTCATTGGTTTTTTTTTGCCGTGCTGGAATGTGACACCCCGAAAAAAAAAAGTCTCTTCCTCTCTTACTCCCGGGCCGTGGCCATCCTACCAAACAAAGAAGCCTTGGAGGAATGTATCGATCGGCTAGCAGTGTTGTTTACTGGGGAGGGCTAAGCTAAAGAGAGAGAGAAGGGAGGAGTGTTGATGTAAGAGCGAGAGCTGAGATAACAGACTATTCTCATATACTTCCCTCCAAACATCGCCGAACAGTTTACGACTACCACTCCTTAATTGTTTTTCCGTGTAAAGCACTTTGCCGCACCACGTTGTACTGTAGTATCTGCTGCTGCTAACGTAGTTCTCCACTGAACCGCCGGCAAGCGCTAGTTGCATCAGCCAACACAAAAGCTTGTGACCAACTACACCACCAAAGAACTGCAACATCTATGAGAATACCAGTGAAATTGTTTATGTTTTCGTAAGTGTCCACGGCGTTTGTGGATGCGAAAAGTTAATTTCATTTCCGTTTACAAAAAATTACTACCAAAATTTTTGGATTCGTGAAGCGCAAAAGGTGTTCGTTAAAGCGAATGTTTTATAAATCGACCGTAAATTTTAAGCGAAAAATTCGTACTACTGAAAATTATTTACATGTGAAAGTATAGCATTTTGGCGGGACCAAATGGTTTGTTCGTACTAATGAAATGTTCGTTGTAATGAAGTTCGTTGTACTGGTGCTTTACTGTATTCATTTAAGTCTTGCAAACTTGCATCGCAACAAAATACAGAGGCAGTGACCTCCCAGACTGTGGCTGAGAATTAAATGAGCACAATAAAGTTGCAGTTGTGGGGGCTATTTGCCACGCCCGACGTGGCCTCTGCGAGTCGCTGGTTGTCGACTGCTGGAGCACTGGTTGTCGACTGCTGGAGCACTGGGTGACGACTGACTGAACGGCGACAGGCACACGAGTATTTGTCGCAGCATGTCTATCCACCCCCACTCCTCAGAGCATCAAACGGCACCAAATATGCGCATAGCGTGTGTCGCCACACAAGCTCTTCCCATGCTATCCAAACTGCGTCGTAGTAAAAAATACTCAAACCTTCTAGAACAAAAACTGTCGACGCTGTTTGGAAAGCTCCTATCACTAATGCTGACGCGTAACAAAAACCAAGATTTCGTGAAACGGCTACCGGATGCCAGATAAACAAACTGCCATGGCTTTAATTTTGAATTAGATAACAATTTTACGACGCCTGGCAAAGTGAAAGAAAATGAACAGCATACCATGAAAATTAATAATACTGCGTCATTACAAAATGCTTTGCGGTAATGTTAGCAATATTATGTACAGCATAAAGCTTATCACTTATTGTCACTAGCAGCTAATAACAATGCTTAAAGAGAAGTGAACTCTATGGTGAGATAGCATCCATCTGAGGTACTTCCATGTAGGACTTTTAACTATAGTCCCTCAAAGCAGGGCAAGGAAGATGACAGCATGCTCCAGCATGGGAAATGAGAGTGCCAGAGAAAGCCTATCACAATTTCACATGTGAAACCAAGTATTTGGGTCCACAGGTAGGTTCGAGGTGGTAGGCCTGCACATTAACACTTTGAATGTATCACGTAGTGTTTATAAAAATTAAAGACAAGTTTGAAGTGAGTCACCTACATCCACCACTTGAAATAATACCAGTTCTGTTGGTCTCTTTTTTCCCCTCTTATAGTGTCCTATAGGTCCACCCCCACTGTGTATGTTTACTGTACTGTACAATGTTGATTACTGGCCAGCTATCAGCCAATATAACGTCAAGTTGATAGTGTCCCAATGAAATGTTCTTGCCTAGGTAGCATAATAATAAATCAGTTCTGTTCATTGGAGTAATTTTACACTTTTGAGTGCTGCCAACATAAAATTTCATTGCAGTGAACTTAATGAAAACTACTAGCAACGTAATATTATGTCACCAATGTGTTTAAAACTGGGTGACGTCATAATATTATAGCAATCTTCATAAAACTCTTGAAACCAGGCAACTTTATAAGACATTGATAGCAGTCTGTGTGTTAAACCCACAGCTATCAAGACCTCTAGCACGAGCAACTGATAATGATGCCATCAAATAAAGAAACACTAATGTATAGTTTTATATAACTTTAATTACAAACAATAGAAAAATCAACTACATTCAATATTTATGAAAGTATTCAAAAGTGCCTGCTCCACATCTTGATGATCACAACACGCATACCGGACTGCTTCATTAGGGTGACCCCACACGTTGGCAAGGACCCACAAGCATTCCTTCCGCAAGTGTGTGTGCGATGTTTCAAGCAGCAACTTCAGAGCACCTGTGGCACGTGAGGAAAGCAGCGCCATCGCTCCTACACCATCCGCCATACCCACGAGGTTGCCAACTATCCTCAGCAATGCTGTCACCCTCGACAACTGCTGGTCAATGGTGTCATTGCCCTGCACAAGGTCCATCAGAAGTTTGCAGCACCTGGAGACCATGTGGTTATTGATGAGGATATCTGCGGATGGTGACATGAACGAGAGGAGGAACATCAGCCAATATGAGGTTGGCTGAGACTCCACCAAGTAATGTGTCCGAGTGGCTATTTTTGCAAATTCTTCCAATCTGCACAAAAATGTAACACACCCAAAATTAATTACAGAAAACCAGAACGCTGCATTTTGTGCTACAAATAAACTGATCCCTAACAAAATATAAGCAGATCTGGTCTCTGAATCATATAAAATGAGGTTTTCATGCAAGTTGAATACTAAAACGTTTAAGAACTTTAATTATTTTACCAGAGGAACATGGACCATGCTCATTAAAAGTTAATTACACTCTTTACGGTAACACCACTAGTAAACCTCACAATTAATGCTATGCCAATCCTGGCAGGACAAAAGTATTATTAAAATGTTAAGATAAATATTAACATACCAATTCCAAAAGGCATGTTAGTTTATGCTACTAAAACTATACTTGAAATTGAGGAATGAATTTAAATATTTTCAATTTAAATCTGATGTGGAAAAAGACTGCAATAACTTCCAACTTAAATTTAGGGTAACATTCAATATAACTCTGTTATAACATTCCAGAATATATAGTGAAAACCCTTTTTTTATACTTTTCAGGGTACAGGAAAAATTGTTGTAAAATACAGGAAAGTGTAAATGGAGGGAAATTTATGCTGTAAAAACAAAGGGCATAAAAAGGGGGTTCTAATGTAACACTTATTTCATGGTCCTGCCATTTCCCCATAATGCTTAATGATTTAATTTCCTGCATATAACAATGTTCATATTTTTCATTTCCTGCTTATAATATCAGAATTTGTTCAGTTCACAACACAAATGCAGTTATTCCCTTAGGTAACATTTCACGACATAATAATATACACTACAAAGTGATAAATGAAATAGTTTTTTTCTAATTGATATGAAATTATGTATAGAGTGATTTAAGAGGAGACAATCCTGTTAATGACTATTGTGACCAAAAGCAGATGAGTGGTAAGTCTCCAGAATGTGCATAATTATACATGTTCATAAGAAGACATTCTTAGTTTATGAGGCTCTGGTCTCATGGTATTCAGATCACTAATGATATTTTTGCATCACATGGTTTAGATGATGATGTTGAAGAACTTGGGAATAAAATAATCCTTCCAAATCACTAGACCTTCAAAACTTTGTTGCAAATACAAACTGGTATACATAACTAAATTAAAAGTATTGTGTGCAAATAAAGAATTATTCAGAAATGCCAGCAAGAAAAAAAAAATACACCGGAGAGCCAAAAACAACCGGTATAAAAAAGGTGTGAGTATGCAAATAACAGAGGTATGGAACCAATCAGAGTAACGCGATGCGGTCGGCAGCGCCTATATAAGACAACAAGAGTCTGGCAAAGTTGCTAGATCGGTTACTGCTGCTACAATGGCAGGGTTTGAACGTGGTGTTATAGTCGGCACACAAGAGATGGGACAGAGCATCTCTGAGGTAGTGATACAATTTGGATTTTTGTGTACGACCATTTCACCAGTGTACTGTGAATATCGGGAATCCGGTAAAACAACAAATCTTCGACATCGCTGCGGCCGGAAAAAGATTGTGAACGAACGGGACAAATGACGACTGACAAGAATCATTAAACGTCACAGACGTGCAACCCTTTCTCAAATTGGCGCAGATTTCAATGCTGGGGCATCAACAAGTGCCAGCGTGGGCTTTTGGAGCAGAAGGCACACTCGTGTACCGTTGTTGACTACACAACACAAAGCTTTACGCCTCGCCTGGGCCCGCCAACACCGCCATTGGACTGTTGATGACTAAAAACACGTTGCCTGGTCTGACGAGTCTCATTTCCAATTGTATCGGGTGGATTGACGTGTATGGGTATGGAGACATCCTCATGAATCCATGGACCCTACATGTCAACAGGGGACTGTTCAAGCTNCAAGAGTCTGGCAAAGTTGCTAGATCGGTTACTGCTGCTACAATGGCAGGGTTTGAACGTGGTGTTATAGTCGGCGCACAAGAGATGGGACAGAGCATCTGTGAGGTAGTGATACAATTTGGATTTTTGTGTACGACCATTTCACCAGTGTACCGTGAATATCGGGAATCCGGTAAAACAACAAATCTTCGACATCGCTGCGGCCGGAAAAAGATTGTGAACGAACGGGACAAATGACGACTGACAAGAATCATTAAACGTCACAGACGTGCAACCCTTTCTCAAATTGGCGCAGATTACAATGCTGGGGCATCAACAAGTGCCAGCGTGGGCTTTTGGAGCAGAAGGCACACTCGTGTACCGTTGTTGACTGCACAACACAAAGCTTTACGCCTCGCCTGGTCCCGCCAACACCGCCATTGGACTGTTGATGACTAAAAACACGTTGCCTGGTCTGACGAGTCTCATTTCCAATTGTATCGGGCGGATTGACGTGTATGGGTATGGAGACATCCTCATGAATCCATGGACCCTACATGTCAACAGGGGACTGTTCAAGCTGGTGGAGGCTCTGTCATGGTATGGGGCGTGTGCAGTTGGCGTGAAATGGGACCCCTGATACGTCTAGATACGACTCTGACAGGTGACAGATACGTAAGCATCCTGTCCGATCACCTGCACCCATTCATGTCCATTGTGCATTCCGACGGACGTGGACAATTCCAGCAGGACAATGCGACACCCCACACGTCGAGAGTTGCTACCGAGTGGCTCCAGGAACACTCTTCTGACTTTAGACACTTCCATTGGCCACCTAAATCACCAGACATGAACATTATTGAGAATATCAGGGATGCCTTGCAACATGCTGTTCAGAAGAGATCTCCACCGCCTCGCACTCCTATGGATTTGTGGACAGCCCTGCAGGATTCATGGTGTGAATTGCCTCCTGCATACCTTCAGACATTGAGTATAGGCCACGTCGTCTTGCGGCACTTCTGTGTGCTCGCGGGGGCCCTACACGATATTAGGCAGATGTACCAGTTTTTTTGGCTCTTCAGTGTATGTGTGACAATTTTTTTTTTTTTTAAGCCAAGTACAGTTACATTAAGGATATTACTTCTATATTTTGTGTTTGCAATATATTTTATTTTCTCAGAATATATTTAATACAGAGTTTTTATCAAAGAAGAGGAAACTAAAAAAAATTATTCAAATAACTATGTATTGACTGGATATTTATACTAAAAATAATTCTGTTAGAATTTAGTTTATATTGATATGTCCCTTAAGGTGTAATATTAATGTAATAACGTATTTCTTATTCTTGCATACATCTTTACTTCTGGGTTATAGTAATTTCTCAATATTTTATTCAGCAGGTAATTTAAGTTTCCATCGCACTAAAACAAAATTTATAAGAGAAGCAAAAATGTCTGAACACTGGCACATAATGGCATACATCCCCCAGGGGGCGCGTTTAAACGCATACCCAATCTTAAGTTAGAAATGTTTTGCCACTAAAGAGTGGCCTGAACTTACTGCATTGTGTTGAGGCCGGCATTGACATAATGTGTTAGCGAGTACACAATTGAAGAGGTCAGCTTGTCATCACTGGTGGTTAATAGTTGCAGCAGCTTTTCGAGAACTCCCTGGGACTGCAGAATCTCCCAGCTGGCATTCCCGCCACTTGCCAGGTTACCAATTGCCCACACACAAACATCCTGCTCGACAAATGTGCCACACATACAAATTACAACCGGTCTTAACTGACATACAAACTCATTACCTACATATGGAATACAAGTATTCATTAAACTTTGGATTGAAAACAATTGATAAAATCTTTGCAAATCCAGGGAATAAAAATTACAATTCAATTAACATATAATAAATTTTTGAAGTCTGTGTTAAAAGTTTCCAAAGGTAGAATATAAATTATGCGAAAAAGTTATTCCACACTTGCCCCACTTTTCCGAAATCATAGCTATAAATTTAACATAACCATTTTTTTTTACAAACAAAGAGGCCTGTGAAAAGGGAGTGTGGCTTATACACGCAGCTTTATCAAAATTCTTAAAAGGCGGAAGCACTCCAAATGTGGAACTTATTATCAGTGATAATCTCTTCTCACTCTGTTGACAAAAATTTTATATCAATAAGTGTATAACTGTGTAGAATCAGACTGTATCTGTTCTCCTCCCCCATAAAACCTATTTTCTTTAAACATTTTAATATTTCATTTTGATGTGAGAGGTGTTACCTCATACGCAATACATACATTTGGATGCTTCATAGTATGGAATCACAAAGCAAAAATCATATTTTAAGGCCTCACTAAGTTTCAAAACTCCTACACAGTTTATAGAATTACACACATTTGGCAAAATATAAAGAAAAATTAATAGTACTGTCTTTCACTGTTTTGTTATGTAAGTTTTAATAGGGTCCACTTCTTTTTATAGTAAACTTTTGTTCAGAAAATAAATTTCAAAAATGTCAGCAATTCATTGTGGTATGTGATATATTGAGTATGAGTGGTGACATTTATACTTTCAAAGTAAAAAATGAACACTCATATAATTTCCATATATAAAAGCACTGGACAAACAAAAAAACTCACTCAGGAGTAATTTACTCTCTACTTTGTGTACTGGAAATAAAATAAGTACAGTGGATTTACTCAGGTCTTATTAAATGAAAAGTGTCTGTTACAAAATAGAATTATGTGAAATAAAAATGAAACATGCTGACTCTTTACTAGAAAATCTGAAATCTCTTATGTACCTATATTACGCAAACTGAATCAAGAGTTTAATGGCTTAAAATAACCACCATTCTTACAAAATTTATTCAAGCTGCCAAAAACCTGAAAATTAATTAGAGAGAAAGAAAGCAAAAAAATAAATCTGCTTTATAACTGTCAAAAATGAAAGTGTTACTAATTCCAACAGCCTTTAATTTTCATGTCTCTGGATTAAGTTCAACTTCCCGACTGTATCAAAAGAAAACTATCACTTGTTCTAATAACTAACCAAAATGTCATTCAAAATTAAAAGATCAAAATCAATATTTCTTGTTCCAAATCCCAAACTATCTGATTTCAAAGTGTTTCTCTGGGATAAAGATATCAATGAGCTTGCTCCGGCACTAACTTCAGTCCGTAGAGCGTCGGACCACTGGATTGTATCATACTATTAAAAATCAAAATAATCATAATCATAAATTTGTAGAAAAGTTTGGTAGGATCCCTTAACGATCCATTGCAATACTTTGTAGGCGTTTATATGCCCCTCCGGCATAAAACAATGGTTGGTGTAGCCTCCAATGTAGTTGGAGTCATCATCACTAAGATAGTGTCTGGCACTAAGTGGCGCCTCAATATCGTCTGCGTCTGGAACCACTAAAAGAAATACTTTTGTAACACCTTCGCCCTTTTCATAATGTGGCATGGCGTTCCTGCCAATTAAACTAACTTCGGGGAATAAATTAAAATATCTATATTAGACTGGCACCGGAGATTAAACAAACTAAATCCCGGCAAAAATCAAAAGTCCCACCAGAAGCCCTACCCCAGGCAACTAAGTAAAACACATACATAAAACCCCAAATTAATTTATTTATATATATGTAAAAAAAAAACCTGAAAAACAGAAAGAAAAAACAATTAAAATAAAACTGCAAAAAAAAAAATTACACCAGAAAAAAAATTAAAACTAATTACAACATAAAAATGTTTTTGAAAAACCAAATTTAAATTTTATGGTTAAAATTACTGAAAATTCTATACCGAGAAAATGGATGAGTGGTTTACAATTACGGTTAAGTCGTATGTTTATCCAAAATGAAAATAACTATTTGGGAGATCAAAACAAATTATTTTAAAAATATAAACATAAGAAAATTAAAAATAATACAAAACTTTATATCAATATTTACAGTAAACATAGTCTTATAAAGGANTATGTTTATCCAAAATGAAAATAACTATTTGGGAGATCAAAACAAATTATTTTAAAAATATAAACATAAGAAAATTCAAAATAATACAAAATTTTATATCAATATTTACAGTAAACATAGTCTTATAAAGGAAAAAACTATAATAGACCTATTATATCATATTAAAATATTTTGTAATTACTTTACCATCCATGACACTGGCAATAACAAACACTTTCAAAAATCTCTTGGTAAGCACTAATATTACGTCCCGGGTTAAGTTTTTAGTAAAAAGCAGTAAATTTTGGAGAAAATAAAATACTTATATGCTCAACATGAGTTGAGAGGTTTTGGTCGGTGCTGAATAGGAAATTCTTCAGGAACAGTGAGGGCAGAATGAGGTGAAGATGGAGCAGTAGCAGAATGCCAGGGCAGGGGACACTGGAGTACCCCGAGAAAACCCGCCAGCCAACGGCTATGTCTGCCACATCCCATATGCAAAAATTCAGGTCCTACCAGCAATCGAACCCGGTGTTCCTTGGAGAGAAGTGAGGTAGTCGACTACTACACCATCATGATCTCTAAGTCTTTGAGGAAACAATTATCTCACAGTTGAGAGTGCATTGATAGTCTCTCTTCATAAAAGAGATGTAGTATAATCATGAAACCAGGAAAACTGTATCAGTAATTTCTGTTATATTCTGAAACCATAAATACCAAACACACTCATAAAATTAATTTATCACTTGGTTTAGATATTTCTCATTGCCATGTTGTTTCTACATAATATATAAGTGCCAAAGAGGTCAGAGTATATCACAAACAATCAGAATCAACGGTGAAGCCATTTGATCAAATTTAAACATAAATNGTAGAGTCGAAATATACCACTTTCTGGAGTTTTTTTCTTATTTTCAGAAAAGCCCCTAATCTAGAAAATTACCGGAAAAAACTATAATAGACCTATTATATCATATTAAAATATTTTGTAATTACTTTACCATCCATGACACTGGCAATAACAAACACTTTCAAAAATCNTATTATATCATATTAAAATATTTTGTAATTACTTTACCATCCATGACACTGGCAATAACAAACACTTTCAAAAATCTCTTGGTAAGCACTAATATTACGTCCCGGGTTAAGTTTTTAGTAAAAAGCAGTAAATTTTGGAGAAAATAAAATACTTATATGCTCAACATGAGTTGAGAGGTTTTGGTCGGTGCTGAATAGGAAATTCTTCAGGAACAGTGAGGGCAGAATGAGGTGAAGACNACATGAGTTGAGAGGTTTTGGTCGGTGCTGAATAGGAAATTCTTCAGGAACAGTGAGGGCAGAATGAGGTGAAGACGGAGCAGTAGCAGAATGCCAGGGCAGGGGACACTGGAGTACCCCGAGAAAACCCGCCAGCCAACGGCTATGTCTGCCACATCCCATATGCAAAAATTCAGGTCATACCAGCAATCGAACCCGGTGTTCCTTGGAGAGAAGTGAGGTAGTCGACTACTACACCATCATGATCTCTAAGTCTTTGAGGAAACAATTATCTCACAGTTGAGGGTGCATTGATAGTCTCTCTTCATAAAAGAGATGTAGTATAATCATGAAACCAGGAAAACTGTATCAGTAATTTCTGTTATATTCTGAAACCATAAATACCAAACACACTCATAAAATTAATTTACCACTTGGTTTAGATATTTCTCATTGCCATGTTGTTTCTACATAATATATACGTGCCAAAGAGGTCAGAGTATATCACAAACAATCAGAATCAACGGTGAAGCCATTTGATCAAATTTAAACATAAATNGTGCCAAAGAGGTCAGAGTATATCACAAACAATCAGAATCAACGGTGAAGCCATTTGATCAAATTTAAACATAAATACAGATTCCCACCCATGTATAGCAAAATGATCAACACACAGACTTAGGTAATTAAAATAGACCCACTCCTTAAAAATGTTCAATAAGGTTGATAAGCATTTATCAAAAACATTGTCAAAATTTGGAAACCGTAAGTGGTGTCCCCCGTACACAAGACATAAATGTTTGATATACCAGCCCCAACAACTGAAGAATATCGTAGTTATATAGAAAAGCCATTAGTGTAACTTGCTGGCAGATATTCCTGTACAATGGTGGTATCTATTGCAGCATCACTTTTTGACATTAATATCAGTGAGGCCTCCCTCTTGACATGTGGACTAGTGATGAACTTACTACAGTCACAAAAATGGACCAGTCTTAAACACGCAACAATTTCAGTCACAGTATCAAATAAAACACAATTATGATGCACTAATAGTTTTGTTAACACATTACCAGAAGTAGTTGACACAATATTTGTTATTCAGTTGCAAAATTATAACTGAGACAAATAAAACAATTGTATGCAACATGCAACTGTCTTTTAAAATTTGCAGAAGATATTTTCAAGGGCTAAACTTGCACCACAGTGGCTTAATCAGCAGTGATGACTAACACCTGAGAAGGGATTAAACGAACCAATCCCAAGAGACATTTGATTTTGAAAGAACTCAGTTTTCACACACACTGATTTAATCCTATATTAATTTTTGGTCCCATGCAAAATTTGTACACAGCTGAAATGTTCCCTATCTAGCCTACTTTCCAAAGGAAAGCAAGACTTACGAGATCACTATCCTGTGTGTGTGTGTGTGTGCNATGTTCCCTATCTAGCCTACTTTCCAAAGGAAAGCAAGACTTACGAGATCACTATCCTGTGTGTGTGTGTGTGTGCGCACACATTTGTGTTTCCCCCTTTCAACTTTTGAATGTGTAAGGACAGCTGACGTTTNTGTGTGTGTGTGTGTGTGCGCACACATTTGTGTTTCCCCCTTTCAACTTTTGAATGTGTAAGGACAGCTGACGTTTATAGTTTTCGACCATGCCGGGCACTTACTTTCAAGATGGCCATTATAAATTTAGGGTGATATGCCATATCTCGAGAACCATTGAACAGATTTAAACCACATTTTGTATATTTACAGTGTATATTGTAAGTTTGAATGAAGAGATAGATTTTGTTGTTGGTCTCCGATTTTCTAAAATAGCACCAGATGATAAAATAAAGATTTATTTATATCTCGAAAACTACGGAACCAATTTTTGCTGAAGTTGACAAGTAATACAATGGTAGGTGGTGTAAATGTATGCAGTATACATTGATTAGGCAATTATTTTCAAAATGGTGAATATACAAATACATTAGGTTTACTTGGTATATCTACCATAACGTTCAAGCAATTTTGACAAAATTTTGTATGCTGAAAGTATCTATTATAAGCATCAAATTTTTCAATACAGAGCCACATTTCTCTGCCATTTTGTAAGATAGCACTACATAAAATAATAAGACCTTTAGGTCATATCTCGGGATACAACCAACCGATTTCCACCAAATTTGACAAAGTTGTACTTTGGTAGGTTATATTAATTTATAAATTTTAAGTGTACCAGACACTTATTTACAGAATGGCGGCCATAAAAATATTTTAGCTTAGGTGTGTTATCTACGAAACTATGTAACCAATTTCTTGAAATACATTTATTTAACAGAAACTATGGTACATATTAATCTGTTTCCATAAAAAAAAAAAAAAAAAAAAAAAAAAAACTCCAAACATCTACACAAAGCATAAGATGTGCAATTGGTGTGCAAAGATAATTGAGCTTAGTTTACAAAACCAAATGAATGAAAGAAGTAGAACTGTTAAAATACATGAAATGTAAACAAACAAAAATAAATAAATAAAAATTTATAGGCGATGTCCTGAATTACAAATCTAGCTATGCCTGAGGGTAGGGGCTTTAAAAATTAGGTTTCAAAATAAATAAACATTCAACTCAAAAGAAATGAAAACAAACAAAAAGCTTTAAATACTGAAATCATTACAATGTTAAACATTTTTAAGATGATGGGGTGCATTTAGAGGGGCCACTGATTGGAGTCTGGGAAGCCATGTTGCAAGGTGGCGGCCCACATGCAGCATACATAAGTTCCACATCCAAAACACTGGCATCATTAAATACAATCAATTCACTAAACCAGTAATGAAAATCCTGCAAAATTCTACATGGTTTTCCTAACACAAAAATTACAATCACAAAAGAATATTAAAACTAGCTAGACTGTTTAGGGGATTAAAAAAAACATTCAAAAATTTTAAACTACTGAAGTTCAAAACCTTAAAAAAGTTATAATTCCAGTCATAAATGTTACAGCAGCACTTATTTGTGGTAGGATACAACG
The DNA here is from genome assembly GCA_002778355.1 of Clitarchus hookeri. NCBI lineage: Eukaryota > Metazoa > Arthropoda > Insecta > Phasmatodea > Phasmatidae > Clitarchus > Clitarchus hookeri. Next base: position 627,483 of record NQII01001371.1, read on the forward strand.
TTTTTCTCAAGACAGAATTCATAAATGATATTCCTAATGACACTTCTATCACAACCATTTTCGTACATTTCCAGGTCAAGAAACGACATACTGTTGGCTAAGTGGTTCAGACACTGGGGATCCGAGTTTGATTCCCAGCCCTTACAGAAGAGAATTTTTTGGATACCACTATTATGAGGGGAGTGTGGACATTGCCATGATTAGGTTTACTCTGGGTACTTGTGTTTCCTCCTCCGTCGTCATTCCACCACTGCTCCATCCCCAATTCATATCACCTTATCCGTTCTTCTGGCTGGCCAGAGAATTAAAGGCGTGTCCCTTTAAGTACAGCAAACAGCTACACTCAGCACCAACCTACTAGCATCTATGGTGACTGACAGACTGCCTGATGGCAGGAAAATGCACAGATTAACATTTACTTTCAGCATGTCACACTGCAAACATAATGTTGAAGCTCTGTCGAAAAGATACGTATATTTAGACTGGTATACACTTAAACATTTTTGCTAATGTCTGTGAAAATTGTGTAGAGCCCTGCACTGAGCTTTGCCACACGTTTTCCACAAATAAAAATATAGGATCAGTACTTAAAAGTTTGTCAGTAAATGCTGCATTATGAAAAGCTGGCACAAGCTAATTCAGTGCACTGCATGTAGAGGCAGCGGAACATTTGATGTGTAACAACAGGGTGTCCCTTGAAATTCAATTTTGTAATTCCTTGACTTTTCCCTGTTTTTCAGGCAGAATCTTACCATTTTCCCTGACCTATTTTCACGTCAGAAACCTTCCGATACCATATTTTTCCACCGCTAACAAAACAAATATGCTATCAGTGAGGTTGAATTAAATTACACTGCAACAGACCACGCAAACCAGGCCAACATTTTATTCAGCCCATCGATATTTCTCGGGAGACGCTATTGACCTCACGCGAGTGCCCATACAAACACACAACTTGTTTATTTTGCACATATAGGCCCCGTGTTGCTTGGCAAAAATGTAGTATTGCTGGTTCACAAACTTAAAAATTGAAATTTTAAAATGCATATGCTTACAATATATTATCCTGTATTCACACAACTAAAAACTTACGCTGAATAGCAATTATTTACATTTTCCCTGGCCTATGTGAAAATTCTGACATTTCCATGACTTTACCGTTATATGAAATTCCCCGACTTTTCCCTGTGGGTAGACACCTTGAACAATCAACATCTTTATCACTCCTCTGCTTTCATGCCTTGAATGTGGAAAAAAGTTACATGTCAGCAACAGACACCTTAATGTACAGAGCCCCACTTGCCTACTGTCTATACATACTGCAGGCATGTACACGGCTCAAGACTGACTTAGGAACCATCCAGTTAGCACAATAAAATTGAAAACATAGAAAAAATTATTTAGCAAAAAAAAATGCACAACTGAACTAACCACAATAACTGGACTCAGCCCATCCAAGTGTGCTACTAAGTATGGGGTAGCTGCTTTTGTTAGACGGACAGTGCATTTAGGATTCCCCAGGGCCAAGTTACAGCAACAACAGACTGCTTCCATCCGACGCATTGCTCTGAAACCTAAAATAAGAAAAGAATTATAAAAATACAAAGTAGTTGATAAACATGCAGACTGTTGCACACTAGGAGATATAATAGTTTGCCAGACAAAAGGTTTTACTTGCACCTTGTACACCCTACAGTAAAGCTACGTTGGACTTCCTTTTTATGTTTTCTCAACTGGTAATTATTAAGTTTAGTGACTTTTCTCAAGGAATCGTCCTAAACCAACAAAAGGTGCATTAACGGGTTCTGAACAGCTTACCTAGTTCATATTCAAGAGGGCGTCATGTGAAAATAAATAGAACGTATTAAATAAAATAGTTATAAGTACCAGTTATTTGGCGCTTTGTTTACATAGGTCATTATGAATTTGTGGTTACGTCATGATTCCTGCGGTCACCTTATTGGCTTGTAGATATTGTTACGTCACGGCGACGCATTACGTGTGATTTAACGGACAATTTTTGAAACAGCTTAGTAGCCATTGTGATNATATTGTTACGTCACGGCGACGCATTACGTGTGATTTAACGGACAATTTTTGAAACAGCTTAGTAGCCATTGTGATTTTGCCGGCGTGGGTCGTGATGTTCCAATCCAGCGGATTTAAAATGGAGAAAGCAACGAGTGCTTCTGTGAGTTATATTTGCCTATGAACGAGTGTCAGTGCGTAATATTCGCGTATGTGGCGTTTTAGTGGAACATGGTGTTTCGTCGAGTGAGGTAAGGTTGAATTGGTCGTTGACAGAGGAATTGTACCAGCCACCTTCTAGGTGAGTTAATTGATATTCTTTTGGTGTGTTTTANCGTTGACAGAGGAATTGTACCAGCCACCTTCTAGGTGAGTTAATTGATATTCTTTTGGTGTGTTTTACGGTTCCTTTAAATCCCTAAAATACTAGGTTAGTGTATAATCTTAAATCCTAGGTTAGTGTATAACCTTAAATCCTAGGTTAGTGTATAACCCTACAATCCTAGGTTAGTTTATAACCCTACAATCCTAGGCTAGTGTAAAACCCTACAATCCTAGGTTAGTTTAAAAATGTAAAATAGTGATTCACCCATCGTGGGGTNGTGTAAAACCCTACAATCCTAGGTTAGTTTAAAAATGTAAAATAGTGATTCACCCATCGTGGGGTTAGGTTCTGTGAATATACTAGGGGCATTAACGTCCGACTAATTTCGTAATTTGTGCCCACCTAACCTAACCTCACGATGGGTGAATCACTATTTTACATTTTTAAACTAACCTATGATTGTTGGGTTTTACACTAACCTAGGACAGTAAAATTTTACACTAACCTAGGATGTTTGGGTTTTACATTCAACTACGAATGTTAAGATTGTAGGGATTTAAAGGAACCAGAAAACATCCCAAAATAATGTAAATTGCCTCACCTAGGTAGGGGGCTGGTATAATTCCTGAACATTAATAGATGTAAACAAACATATTTAGCAAGTTTTTTTTAAAAATATGTTCTACTTATTTTAACGTTACGCCGTCTTGAATATGAACAAGGTAAGCTGTGCAGAACCCATTAATTCAACTTTTGTTGGTCTAGGACGTTTCGTTCAGAAACGTAAACNTTTACCACGTAAACAAACTGGCTATACTGCCCATTTCGCAATTTTTTAAAAATATGTTGTACTTATTTTAAAGCTACGCCCCCAGTACATTCGTGTTCTACGTGATTAGTAAAGTAGAAATATATAATAATTTTGATTTTTTTTTGTTTTTCAGAAGCTTATAAACTTAATAATTACCATTACCAGCATATGAACTACTAATACGTATGGTACGGTATATTATGGTAAATAATGGAACAGTACACACCTGATAGTTCCCGAATCACAGAATGCAAAGCACCATCAATGCTGAAGAACAAAGCAATATTATTGTCATCGTTAAAAAGCGCTTGTTTGAGAACCGAAAGATCTCCACGTTTGACTTTACTTTTGTTCTTCAGCTTTTCGCACAATATTTTAAATTCTTCAGGCGACACTATATCTTTACGGACTGCATCAGATATAATACGATTCCGACCCCAAACACACTCACGATCATCTTGTCTATGAAGAGACGTAACATATCTTAAGTTATCTCTAATGTTTTCCAAGGGATTAGCCATTAAATTTTACTAATTTCTTGACGGATATACAGCAGACAGGCTAAAAGCTGGGCGGACATGCCGTCTGTTTATTTTTCTTTTGCTTTACTTACTACCAACATACAATATGTTAACAAAGAGTGTTGCCAACACTGTGTGCATGTTCAAGGTGATAGGAAACAGTTAGGAAAACATAGATCGATCTCGCTGGCTAATGGAGAGACAGGGTAGACAGTTTATTCTTCTTCTACGCGTGTACCCTACATTCAGTACGTTTATATCGACACCTGAAAGCAGAGTTTCGGTAAACTGGGTTTCTGAAAGCAGAGTTTGCGTATGTTAAAAACGCCGCCAAACTGAGGTTTTGCCGTATCGCGAAACCCAAGTTTGTAATTCAAGTTCTCTTCGAATCTTAGGTTTGGTGAACGGTATAAACAAAGAAACCGATGGAGTTCCATATGGCGGTATAACAATTTTACTAACATATTAGTTTAGAAAGTTAGGTTTCCGAAAAACAGGTTTCGATTGCCGTTATGTACGTACTGATTCAGTACGTTTATACTGTAAGCCAAAACCACAGTTTCGGAAACCCAACTTAACAAAAAAATGATGAGATTAAACCCGCCATACTAAATTCCGTTTAGGAAACTTGTGTTTCGTATGTAGCTTTATGACGGAGATAATTAGTATCGGAACAAAGAGAAAAAAAAATCTCGTTTGTATGGTAATACGAAAAGGAAATACATTTGACAGAAAATTATAAATATGACAAGAAAGTTATTTAAAGTAGTATACATTTCTTAATAAAACATAATTAAAAAATGAGTATTACGTACCTTTTTTTAAAGATGTAACATAGTTATTGTGCATTTGTTATTGACTAACCTACTGTTGGAGAGTAAATTTGAATTACCAAAACTAAACTTGTAAAGCCTATTTCTATTGGTCGGCCATCTTGCCTTTTCGGCCAATAACAGTGCTTCATATACAATACTGTTATCTTCTAAAGTGATAAATACTGAATATATGTGTGTGAGCATCGTCTCCTAATAAAACTAATATAAAACAATAAAAACTGTGTCCGAGTTAAATTCAAAACATTCACAGGTTATGGGTCCAGGTCCACGCGAGTGTAGTGTAAAACTAAGTGACTAAAACAGAACATTTCGCCGTTGTGTTGTGTTCGCCAGTGCGTCAGTTTGAGGTTAGCTTCAAAAACGTGCCGATCGAACTGCGAATAAAACTAAAATCAGGTACCTACGTTGCTATTCAACATGAACGTAAGTCAAATCGATGATGCCTCTTACATCGAGAAATTGAGTGGTGCGAAAATTATCAAGTTTGGAAACTGCAGATAGAAATAGTTTTTCAATCTGCTGGTCTCGACGACATCGTCACGGGCGTCATAAAACAGGAAGATCTGACCGAAGGTAAGGAAAAAAAAAAAGATTTAATTCGTCAGGATGCTCGTGCGAAAAAAGCGACTATGTTCTCGGTTCAAAATACCGTTTTCAATCATATTCTGCACTGTAAAACCGCCAAAGAAATGTTTGACAAATTTAGTAAAATTAACAATGTAAAGAACGTAAACCAGGTCACCGAACTTTTGCAGGCGTCTTTTGGTTATCAGTACGACCGATCTCACGATATGGCGTCAAATATAAGCAATTTGCAAAATATCACTTTTCGTTTGAACACCCTCGAGCAAAATATCACGAACGAGATGGTTGTGTCCCAAATCCTAGCTATTTTGCAGTCTCAATACAACAATTTCAGTACTGCTTGGCGTTCAACCACCAAAGAAGATCGCACCATTGATAACCTCATGACTCGACTTTCTCGGAAGAATCAAAACTCGCTGTACGTAATAAAACTGGAGATATCGTGGCTTTTAAGACGCCATTCAAAAATAAGATCAGTCATTTCGGAACTAAAACAGTTCAAAACAAGAATCCTGGAAATAAAAACTGTTTCACTTGTGATCAACCAGGTCATTTCAAAAATGTGTGTCCTACCAAGAATGTTGGTTCCGAAGACACCAAAGAGATATGCGAGCATTGTAAAAAAAAAAAATCATAAATCAGAAAACTGTTTTTTCCGTGCCAAACATGAAAAACATGAAAAAAAAAAACCAAAACATGGTTGCTTACATAACCCAAAAACGTAAAAACACTGCGACAAAAAACCTGAAATTTTTTGTTTTTTCCGGAAGCTCTTTTCCCATGAGAAACGAGAGCTCAGTGCTGTCCAACTTTCAAATTGAGCGGGACGAAGTAAAAATCGCAAAGAAAAATCAGTCACTGATCACGGCAGGAGTTGGAATTTTTGATGTGAAGGAATGCGTCCTTAATGATGTCATTCTTGCTCCTTGTCTTGACAGCAGTTTAATATCAGCCGGTGATTTAACCGAAAACGGCGGTCAAGTTCTTTTCACCAAAGAAAAAGTGATGATTTCCAAAAAACAACCATACCCTTGAGGGGGAAAAATTGTCAAATGGTTTATACGCTTTGACGCTCACACCAGAAGACACAGATAAGCAATGCTTTGAAGTCGTAAATTCTGTGAAAAATGCTGCATATTGGCACAGAATTCTTGGCCATCTGAGTTACAAAAACATAAGAAAAATCGCTTCAGACAAAATTTTGGGAATTTCAGCGTCTGATTGGGAAAACACAAAAAAAAAATCTGCGAAATTTGCGTTAAGGCAAAACAATCTCGTTTTCCTTTCCTGTCTCAGTGCACGAGAGCAACAAGACCACTCGGTATTATACATACAGATATTTTCCAGATAGAAAAACAGACATGGGATGAATATATCTACATATTGACACTGTATGATGACTATACCTGCTTCAAATATGTTTATTAAAAAAAAAAATTGGACACTGCTGACATATTTAAACAGTTTGTTTCAGAAGGTTGAAGAAAAATGAACCCTGCCAGTCGACAAAATTAGATCAGATTCAGGAGGTGAATTTGCCAACGAAAACCTACTGAATTGGGCGAAATCCAAAGGAATCGTCATGGATTTTACTATCTCACATACTCCGTAGCTGAACGCGAAGGCTGAACAGCTGAACAGATCTCTCCTGGACAAGACTAGAGTCCTGCTCTTCGATTCGCGCCTTCCAGCTGACATGTGGGGAGAAGCTGCCAGAGTAAGTTGCTATATTTTAAATAGCTGTACTACGAAAAGCCTTACAGACAATAAGACGCCTTTCGAAATGTGGTTTGGAAAGAAACCTGACTACAAGAAGATTCACATTTTTGGATATACAGCTCATGCTAAAATACTGACCATACTTAAAAAAACTAGACAGTCCAAGCAAGAAATGCCGTTTTGTGAGATATGTGCTAAATGGATATCACTTATGGGACGAAAATGCTCGAAAAATCATTCATGCTCGAGACGTGATTTTTGACGATGTTATTTCTAGAACAAAAAATGAACCTACCTACGATGACGTCACCATAACCATTGAAATGGAAAAAAAAAACTAAGAAAACAACCCAATACCTATAGAACAAGAAAAAGAAGAAGACGACCAACACCAGAACTCAAAAGAAAACGAATACGAACAAGCAGAAGCCCAGATCCAGACAACTAATGACGAAAACAACAAGAACGAGCCCGCATACGAAGATGCATAAGAAGATGCACAACAGGAAGAAGAAGAAACTTCGGAACGAGGATGTCGAAGAAGAAAAATCCCAAAATATCTTCAAGACTACGTGCTGTTTACCTATCAAGAAGCTGTAAATGGACCAAATTCCGTGGAATGGAAAAGGCCATAGAAAACGAGAAGTCTTTACTTAAAAAAAACGAAGTTTTCATATTTATGCCAATTAGCAAACCGAAAGGCAAGAAACTTATCAGCAGCAGATGGGTTTTCAGGCAAAAAGAAAATGGCCAACTTAGAGCACGACTAGTTGCTCGCAGATGCGAACAACGTGAAGGTGATTATTTTGATACCTTCTGTCCTGTCGTTAACACCAATATACTCCCTTTCCTGCTCGCTTATGCCAAAGCTAACGAAAAAATTGTGAAGACATTTGATGTTGCCAGTGCTTTCCTACATAGGCAATTGTTAGAAGAGCTATATTTGAAACTTCCTAAAGGATTTTAAGAGGAAAAGAGCAAAATTTTCTGTCTTCAAAAATTCTTATACGGCCTGAAACAAGCTCCAATCAACTAGAACAGAAGATTCGTTGAATTTTTTAAAAACAAAGGGACTATCTCAGCTAGTTACTGACAAATCAGTTTTTAAAATTAATAATAATTCATTGATTTTAGCTCTTCATATGGACGATGAACTTGTCATAGGGAAAAACGAAAAGACAGTGAGAACATTTCTTCTGGAACTTGGAAGAGAGTTTGATACAACTTTTGAAAATGAGCCGAAAAGTTATATCGGAATGGAGTTGAAAAACGACTCGGAAAATTTCTCTATTCATAATCGGAAATACACCGAGAAGATACTCAGTGAATTAAAAATGGACTTGTCAAAAGGCGTCAGAACTCCTTCTACGCCGACTACCGAAAATTACAGCTCAAGACCTAACAAAGATTTTCCATACCGGGAAGCTGTAGGAAGTCTACTATACCTGCCAAACCGAACCAGACCTGACATCACTTTCTCTGTGAACGCTGCTTCAAGAAATGTTGAAAATCCTAAAGAAGAAGGTGTTATGAAGGTCAAACGAATTTTCAGATACCTTCATGGCATTAAAAACACGGCAATTAAATACTCAAAAGGCGAAAATTACCTACAACTACATGCTTATTGCGATTCAGATTATGCCAACAATCCAAAAACTCGTCGAAGCACTAGTGGATTCGTCATACTATACTGTGGCGGAGCTATCTCGTGGTCAACAAGACGACAGCCAATTGTTGCTGTCAGCACAGCTGAAGTGAAATTTATAAGTGCCAGTGAATGTGTTAAGGAAGTGCTTTTCCTAAGATCTTTGTTTAAAGAGCTCACAAATCAAAATCTGGATGTGAAGCTGCACATTGATAATCAGAGTACGATCAATATGATCAAAAATGGCTGTGATGCTAAAAGGTCTAAACATATTGATATTCGATTTAAATTTGTACTTGAAAAAGTCAACCAACATAATTTTGCTCTAAAATATTGTCCTACTGAAAATCAAATAGGAAATATATTCACTAAAACCTTGACTCCAGCTGTCTTTAAGTAATTGAGAGAAACATTTTTGTTTTTCTAGAAATAATAAAAACTTGTTGTCAAAAACTGAAAACTTGATTGCATTAAACAAGACTTCACTTTGTGAAAATAAAATTTGGTTGCTTTGTATTTTTGCTAACGTTTACAACAAATTTTTCTTTACACCTACTTGTATACTGATAAAAACTTGTTATATGCATTTCTTTTATTGATGTTACAGTTAACTAAACTTGAAATTTAAAAGTATATTAAAACCTAGAACTGTCTGTAAAATTCAATGAATTTGATTTTGTAAATTTGATGTACCAGCTATTTTTTTTAAAAGAAAATTGCAAATTTAAGGGGGAATGTTGGAGAGTAAATTTGAATTACCACAACTAAACTTGTAAAGACTATTTCTATTGGTCGGCCATCTTGCCTTTTCGGCCAATAACAGTGCTTCATATACAATACTGTTATCTTCTAAAGTAATAAATACTGAATATGTGTGTGAGCATCGTCTCCTAATAAAACTAATATAAAATAATAAAAACTGTGTCCGAGTTAAATTCAAAACCTTCACACCTACAGCCAAATATATAATCACTCCGCGTCTACCCACATTATTTTTAAACAACTAAATATATAGTTTTACACTTTAAAATATGGTAGTTTCATACCATATTTACAAATGAAACCGAAGTTTCTTTGTTTATACTGTGCACGAAACCAAAGATTCAAAGCGAAACTTGCATTACAAACCTCGGTTTCGAGATAGAGAGAAAACTCACTTTGGCAGCATTTATACGGTACATAAACTCTTCTTTCCGAAACCCAGGTTAACAAAACACTGGTTTCGGGTGTCGGGATAAACATAGTCATTGACCTACCCCAAAGGAACTCAACTGTCAAAGTCACATGGTCAACAGTGATGAACATGTATGTTTACATCGTGTATACGCAGAGGTGGAGGTGAGAGAGCTAGAGAAGGTGTAAAGAAGGGCAGCAAAGATGGGTGAAGGGTAGGTGGAGAAGACAGCGTAGGAAGGTGAGGACGAAGGGAACTATAGGCCATCAGTGATGATGAAAGAAATGGGATGGAACTCGTTGAAGGACAGGAGGAAAGTTGAAAGGCTGATCAGGATGTACAGGATGGTTAATGGAGAGGGAGGGTGGGAAGGGTTATGCTGCTAGCTAAGTAAGGGGGTGTTTAGAGAGAGAGGAAACAACAGTGAGAAGCTTCAGAGGGTGTGGAGGAGAACGGAGCAGGGTAGGCAGTCTATACAAGTGAGGTCTGTGAGGGAGCGGAATGTGTTGCGAGGAAAATTGGTATCTGTGAGGAGGGTTGCAAAGTTCAGGAAGGGAATGGAAGTGAGGTTTGGTCGGATAGAGGAGATGTGAGAGAGCTCGCCACCGGGTGGTAGCCCAATTGCGAGTTATTATTATTATATCTCAATTTTTAAATGACAAGCACTCTTACAATAATAAAATACTTTTACCAATTTGAATTTAACAAAACTGTGACGTGAGCCCAAACTCACGGGTCTACGCGACCGTTCGCTACGCCGCAGAACAGCACCCTTGGCCAAGCACCATGCCGACGACAAGAACATCGGGCATGGCCATCAGGAACAGTACCTCGACGGTGTTTGGGAAAGCACCAGCTTCGCCCAGCCCCTCGCGAGTCAGCTGACAGTCCCACTATGATCCGAAAACGTAGGTGACAGCAAGACAGCCTCGTGATTCGGATCCAAACAGATCCGCACATGTGCACACAAACAGCGCTGCGTCATCAAGGCATAGCATGCATGAAGGCAACACCAGACTTTGTAGGACCCTTGATCAAGGCGCGTACGAGGATCCAACATCCAGTGTTCAGAGTGTTAGTAGCCCAAAGAGCAGGGTCTAAATCATTACCATTTTCCCTTAAATATACAACACAAGTGTAAAGAGTGTTTCAACACTATTTCAAAATATATCAACAGTGAAGTGCAAAGACTTCCCACTTTAGGCACGGGCTTCATCCATGCCAACTTAAGGCATCACTTGAGGCAAGTCAGTTTTATTTAATTTCTTTATTTGTAGTAAGTGTAGAAGGGTACTTGTTTTTTTTTTTTGCAGCAGTCACAAGGTTTACAGCTCATATAGATACGTTTTCAGCACAACATGCACGTAAACCTCACAACACAAAAGTGTGTTGCTATGAATATCTAAGTAGTGTGAATCTATTTTAAAACATATAACTTTTCGTTAGAGCCAATGTCCAATTACTCTTTAGTTAAGGAAATTTTCCCAATCACTCATTATGCCAATTAAGGATTCGACTCAATTAACACTTTCTTTTCTGCTTACGCATCTTCCATCTCCCGGCATCTTCACGGCAAGTGTCCGGAAAGATACTCGCAGCCATTTAGTCTGAAGCAGGCATTCATCGGAATAGGCCACGTGGTCTACGACTCCCGGGCATTTCAACAACTTCTCTTTGTCTGTCATCATGAACAGTCGTTTGCATTTTTCTCAACTGGAATATTTAAGAAAACATAACTTCATCGCCTGGGAAGATCGCCTCTACACCTCCTGTAGACTAAAAGTCCAAGGAGCTTAACTTAGTCATGTAACTCAGAGAGCACCAGCTCTGTTTTCCCGCATTAGCCCCCGACGGACTAAGTGTGTCGTGTCTGCTTAACGACGACATGAGTATCGTCAACCTGGTATGTTCTGTATCAAAACAACAATAACTTACTTCAATCCCTAGTCAAAAGTTTTTTGATTACCCTCGCAGCTTAATAGCATGTAGGGAGCTGGACCCTCTAATTAGCAATTTCCAGGGTTTTAAAGTGGTTTTAGTGTCAACTGTAGTTTTATAGTTCTGTAATTAACACGTGGAGTGGCTTTACAACTCCACATTTAGTTAATTCCATATCAGCATAAATGTCCAACCCACAACGGGCACCCGTGGCGGTACTAGGCCGACCACGACGGCCCACGACTAACAGCCTAATGCACCATAATTAACACATCTTCAATTGACATGTAGAACATAGCCACCTGGGTGATTTGGCCACGACCCACCACAGCAGAGCAGCCAGTAAAGAACCAGCAAGATGCCTTTGGTGAGTGTTTCCTGCCAGAACTTTGCACGAGTAACAGTGCAACTACGATGTCCCTACCATTTATCACTCCCAACCTCACACCATATGGCACTCTTCCGATGTGGTTAGAAAAGCCACTTTTAAACATTTTTCGACTTTTGAAAAATTTCAAAAGTCACATTTTCAAACTCATTCTGCAAACTTGTTCCACACACCATTGTCTCACGACTATGGAGCCCTGCCGGTGTGGCCTCAAAACTGCGTATCAACATTTTGATATCTTTGAAAAATTCAAGTCACATTTTCCAATTTTGAAGGTTGTTTTCAAACATTTTTAAAATATGTAATTTCAAATCTACTAGCCATTGTGACACTTATTCTAGGGCATCGTAAATGTGTTATATAAAGCTATGTGTCATAAACATTGCAATCAATAACGTAATTGTCTAACCAACATACAAGTGTGGGAACTCTATGCAAATTTCACAAGTGTCAAGTGTATCAATGTAACACCATCTGGATGTGTCTAAAAACATCCTTTAGGTGTTATGTACATGTACATAGTCAAGAATGGCATTTCAGTCTCTTTTGTAAACCCATCCCAAAACTGGCATGCAGAGTGTTTACAAATCAAGTAGTAAAGTGTGTAAAACTGCATGCAGCATAACTGTAGTGAAATAAAACTGTGCCACACTTTAACAAATTGTTTCTATAACTTTGTAACCTGTTTGACATTTTTAGTAAATTTCACATATACATTTATGAGTCAATTTTCAAGTGTAAAAGCACTTCAGGCACCAGTGGAGTGTCAAAATGTAGCTTTAAACACTATATAACAGTGTTAAAATCAGTTTCAGGCTCTTCAAGCACATTTTCAGAACATTTTGGCAAACATTTCAATAACATTTCAATATGGCGGAAAGGTGCGCTATCAAGAACGGCCATTGATAATAGCACCCTGCAATCCTGAACGAAGCGGTCATTTTTTGTCACCCCAGCATACCACCCCAGAAATGTCAAATGCCACTGCAGAACAAGGGATCTGAGCGACGATGAAGGGCATGCGAGCCACATCCTCTCCCACCAGCACACTGTACCAAGGGATGGTCATAACCACTCACGGATCGATAGGGAGGACTGCTGCAGGTGGAGAGGTTCCACAACCCTGCATCAGCTGTAGCTACTAACTGTCTACAACCGCATTGTGCACCCACGCCAGTCTACACTTCTGCGCTAAGTACAAAATTGGGCCACAATTTGACATCTACTGTAACCTGTGAAAAGTGCTGACACTAAATTGTGTGGGAAATTTTACGAGCCATTGCCCAGCATGCCACTGTCCACTAGTGCCTGTACCCCTCTAAACCGCATGGCTACAGTTAGCTCTGTACAACCAGTGCCCAAAGGACACTTGCCGAGCGACCGGAAGAGACACTATTTCCTGCCAATCGTGTTCATGTCGGTACCATATCGAGTGCATGACTACAAATCACTGGGAACTGCCAGACTGCAGCTAGGTATTCATTTAGTGCCGTCTGTGCAAGGACACTATGCAACCAACACTATCCGTGGCAATTTCCCACTCATCCCTGTTTACGTTTACCGCCTGCACGCTGCCGACCCAGCTGTGGGAGTGTCACCACCCACTGTACTGGTTGCCCACTCACATGGCACCATGACAGACTGTTAACAAGGGAGCGCGAAATGTTTATCCCGACTGAAAACACCTACCGGTGCGAATTGTGCTTTTCCAGAGACAGTGCAACTAACTATCACAGTGATTGTGCAACACAGCTTCAGTCATCAGGCGCCACGACGCCACTTCCGCAGAGAGGTGACATGATAAATATGCCGCCTTTGACAACAGCTGACATCCAGACACCTGCCTCGAGCGTTGCTGTGACGCTGGACAGAACATATCTGACTGAGCCAATTCATCTGCCTGTGGTTGTAAGCACTGAGATACTGACACCTTGCTCCGAGACGCCGCCCTCACCGCAGACATTCTTCTTAGAGATGCCACCTCCAACTCTGCCTCCAGCGGTAGTTTTCACAGTTTTCGGTGTCCTAGCAAGCAGACTGCGCATCAGAAAGGTAAGCAGAGAGACGACCAAGTGAACACACTGCGTATTTTTTCCTTGCCTCAACCTCGTGTAAAACTGCACACTAATGTCAGAAATCGTTTCGGTGGTGAACTGTGCAGTGACAACAACAAACAGTGTTTCAGACACAGGTGCAATCACACACAAATATTTTGTGTTAATGCCAATGTATTTCTGAGTGCATTTGAGAGTATTACTGCTATATGTGTGAACAGTTGCATCATATATTTCATGTCATGGCCTTGGTACTGTTCAAGCACTGCATTTGGTCGGTAGCTCACATGCACCGCAACACCTACAGCTCACTTCAATCATTCCTGCCAGGGAGTGCAGCGGGAAGCCTGCGCTGCAATCCAGTTCGCCGAAGGTGCAACAAAGTCATTCGCAGTTCAGCCCTGCCCCAATGGCCTTGTATTATCCCTGCAACTCCCACCACTCTCTCCTTCTTCTCCTGCATGAGCGTTCATCACCATGGCCACCACACTGCGGTAACAGGTCGACGGGTCATCCACCCCCCTTCAATGGTGCGCGAGGGAGGTACAGAAGAAATAACTCCCCCTCTCCTCTATGTCCACGCCTCGCCTCGCACAGGGGAAGGTGGGCCACACACCAACAACCCCCCCACCACATCAATTATTTCGTTCTCAATGCGATTAGAAAGATTGTGTGTGACTTCGAGTTCACCAGCGCTGTGTTAAGTTCTTACATCAGTCACCATTGAATCATCGATTCCACCATACCTTATCTTTGCAGCTTGTATACATCACAGCGCAACAGTTACCCACTTTTGACGTCGACGTATCACATCCACATTGGACCATATATCATGTTTTTGCACTCTTAAAAAGGGTTTAGCTTTAAAATTTCCAATGTCTTTATATGTTTATCAGTGTTTATGTGGTCTTGCCAAATATTTTGCGCAACACCATTTGTTCTTTTAATGTAATTTAAAGAGTGCTTCCAGGTGATTGCATTGTTTAATAGAGTTAACATAATTTTCATTAGAGTTTATGTTAATTATACCACTAATCAAGTAATTCTTAATTGCTTCTCTAGTGTGCTCATTGCATTTTAGTGGCTTTGTGCAGCAACTAACTCGATGTAACATTATGCAATTATTTCTTTACATTGCATTCTCTCGTCGCTCGTACACAAGTACAGTGCTTCATTGAGTGTTGACACCATGCTTATTTATGTCTGTATTTATGAATTTATAACTAAAATGTAATATATCACCACTATCCCATGAAACTAAAAATCACCATCAACCAACACAACAGGTACACTGTCGGCGGCCAGTCAGACGTCCAAGGGGGAAAACCACAACAGGGACTCCTGCGACCCCCCTCGATGTCGCTGACCAAACTGGCGCCCGGGCACCACCAGCCACAGCACCAGCAGAACGACCATCGCAAGGGCACTGACAGCTGCGACCTTACAGAGTCCGGCCATCAATTTGAGCATGCTGCGCCTGATGGCATAGACACCCAGTGGATGATCCCATGACACATGAATGGTCTCTCAAGGGGGTATCAATTGACATAAGCTCAAACTTATAGGTCTCTGCAACTGTTCGTTGTGCCTTAGTACAACAGCAGCCCCGGTCGAGCACCATGCCAACAGCAGCCGCTTCACCCAGCTGACAGTCCCAATTTGACCCGACCTTGTGGGTGACACCAGGACAGCTTCGTGCTTCGGATCCAAACAGACCCGCATGTGTGCTCACACTCAGCGCTGCACTGTAAGGGCATAACATGCGTGGAGGTGACACCAGGTTTCGTAGCGCTCCTGATAAGGGCACGTACGATGATCCAACGTCATTATGCAACATTCAGTTTTCAGAGTGTTAGTGGGCCCAAAGAGCAGAGTCTAAATCATTACAATTTTACCCAAGTGTACACCACGAATGTAAAGTGTGTTTCTACATAATTTCCAAATTTATCAACAGTGAAGTGCAACGACTTCCAACCTGGGGCACTAACTTCACCCGTGCCAACCTAAGATCAGCCACCACAGACATCACCTAACGGGGGGCAAGTCCGTTTTATTTAATTTCTTAGTGTGTAGTAAGTGTAGAAGGGCATATGTTTTGTTGTCAGCAGTCGCAAGGTTTACAGACTCATATAGAAACATTTTCAGCACGACATGCATGTAAACCTAACAAAAAAAAAGTGTGTTGTTATGAATATTTAAGTAGTGTGTGTAGATTTGAGAACAAATAATTTTCGTTAGGGCCAATGTCCAATCACTCTTTAGTTAACGGAATTTTCCCAATTACTCATTATGTCAATTAAGGGATCGATCCAATTATCACTTTCTTTTCTGCTCACACATCTTCTGTCTTCTAGAATCTTCACCACAGGTGGCCAGAAAGATGCTGGCTGCCATTTAGTCTGAAGTGAGCATTGATCGGAGTAGACAGCTTGGTCTGCGACTCAGGACACTTCAACAACTTCTCTTTGTCTGCCATCAAGAACAAAAGTTTGCACTTTTTTCAACTGGAACATTTAACATAACGTAACTTCATCGCATGGGAGGATAACCTCTCCACCTCCTGTAGCCTAAAAGTTCCAGGAGCTTAATTTCGCCATGTAACTCAGAGCGCACTAGGGGGCTTATTCTAAGTTATTCGTTTTGTTTCCTGTTGACAAAAATATTCGTTATTACTAGAATTTTCGTATCCTAACGAAAGGAGCTATTCTAAGCACATTCTAGTGTTAGTTTGATGTCACTATGTTCGGTAAGAAACTGAAAAGATAACGAAGGCCTTCGGGCTTTCGTTACAGAGTTGGCGGTTATGTGTAACAAATATGAGAAATTAACGAATAACTTATAATAAGCCCTCAATTCAGTTTTCCCACGTTAGCCCCCGATGGGCTTAGTGAGTCGGGTCCGCTTAACGGCTATGTGAGCATCAACCTGTATCAAAACGTCAATAAATTACTTCAATCCCTTGTTAAGCATTATTTGATTACAAGTCTCGCCGCTTAATGGCATATAGGGAGTTGGATCCACCAACCATCTTTTTCCAGGGTTTTTTTTTGTGGTTTCAGTGTAAAATGTACTTGGCTTGTGAAATGGCCTTACAACTCCGCATTTAGTTAATTACATTTCAGCTTAATTGTCGACTTCACAATGGGCACCCACGGCGATACTGGGCCGACCGCGACTTTCCATGGCTAGCAGCCTATTGCACCATAATAAACACATCTTCAATTGACACATAGAGAATCGGTAGAACAGCCTAGGCACCTGGGTGATTCGGTCACGACCCATCACAGCACAGCAGCAGGTAAGCAACTTGCAAGACACTTCTGGTGAGTGGTTTCCCACTAGAATGGATATTTTGAGCACGATGGAAAAAACACATGTCCAAAAGTCCACCACCAGAATTACTTGTCATATTCTGTATACCAAATCTATACAGTAGAGAATGCAAAACATAACTTTCTTGGCATTGAATAATTTGTTTAACGAACACATCATCACCTATAGCATCATCACAACTGACACCTCCAATGTTCCAGAAAATGGTTCTTTGATAGTGTCTTCTACTCCTATAATGTGCACTTGGCATTTTAACTGTAAACAACTAATTCTGTTCACAAGCACGTGCTCCTCCAACAACTTTACCAACTGTAATGCGCGAATCGCGGTAGCGCCCTGTAACTTTAGGCGCTGCCACAACTGCTGGGTCTTTATCACCGGAAGTACTACTTCCTGCCATTCTGGCCAGATATGGATAACCTTATCGAACTAGCTTCTGGTGACGAAACTACTCTCAACTGACCAAAACCATTTTCAGAAGTGTTAAAGGGAACATTGGTGTGGAATGATTAAGTATAGTAAAGTTACACTGAATACTGAACACGAATGAGGACATCACGATATTCGCAGCAGGCTACATACTACCAAACACGATTGTGGGGAAAGCTATGAAGGTAAGAGATATTGTAATGTAAAATGCTTAATAATTATGTAAAATTTATTTTATGCATGGAACTTTACGATAGATAAATCACAAGGTACTCTCTGTCTCATGTAACTTGAAAAGATTTTGACAGTTTGACGAAAGGAACACCAATGTTTACTTTCGGTTTACGTATCCTTTCGCACCAGCTGGTGCGTCAAGTGGTGGCTGTATATTTTATTAACAAGCTATCAGCCAATCCACTTGCCATTTTAATGCTAAACAAATTTTAAGGTATTTATAGACTGACATTTGTCTAAAAAAATTTTAGATTATAAAAGTAAAAATAGATATCTTTGCAAAAAATGAAATATTTCTTAACTCTTTTTTAATTTATTACAGACAGCGAATTTGGGTTTGCGTGGTGGTAATTGTATTTCTTAACACACTTTGAATGTTACAGTAAATATGTTAAGACTGGCAATAAAAGCAATTCGGGGAAATTGCTTGACAACCCACCTTCATTCGTAAAATGAAAAAAAAAAAAAAAATCACCAACGACTTTTGAAAAGCAGTTATTCTGCTATTACTTATACTAAATAGCTCGAGATGTAAATATGTGGTGTGGAATAAAAAAAAAAAAAAAAAAAACTTCTACAGACACACTTTCCTTTTTTCTTGGTTTTATTAAGACAGTACAGTAAAAAAAACATGAAAAGAACACAAACATGGGTTTGCGGGAAGATAAAAACATGGTGTGTGCTGGACGTAGGCATTACGATTACAGGCCCAAAATAAATTACTAGAAATCAAAATTGCTATACATGGAAATACATATATTACTTAAAAAACTATACAGAGCTCACTGGAAAATAAAACTATAGGTGTCCGTTCGTAAATTTGTTATTTTACACAAGAAAGCTATTTTTTTCTGGCGGGTAGAGTTTCTGGAGTGCACTAACAATGTTCAATTCTAGCAAAATCTCTCAAAGCTTCTCTTCCCAAAAAAAAAAAAAAAAAGAGAGAAGCCATTCCTTATATTTCTTCAATGTTCAGTTCTGGAAGTTTCTCCATCGCTCATGAAGTGTAGACAGCACCACAAGGTGATGTCACATGCTGCATGCAAAACCTCCCAATGTTCTTGATGACACTGGGCGAAGGAGGGGGGAGCGACCCGACGAGGTGGCCGAGCAATGCGACTGACACACAGTATGCCTTCTGCTTGCCCACCATCACCAGCGGCAGGGTAAACATGTCCGATGGGGCACATGTACCCGGGTAAGATGCCACATCCATAACAGAAGTAATCAATCCACATAGGTCTCATAGAAACAGCAGCCTTTGGCACAGGTTTTCTTATGACAGATGTTCATGATATACACAGTCGTATCACATTTTTATGACCACCTGCTAGAAGAGCCATCTGCAGTGCGAAGCCTGTGATGTATGGCCCATGACTTGGGCTGGTGAAGCGGGTATATAATGCGACCGACAGGCTGGACTTACACATTGCGCTTGCAGCTGTCATGGGTAAGGGAAGCGATTTAACTGAGTAGCAGAAACAGCGACGTTTGTGAACTGTTCACGTGCCTTTGTGGTAAAGATGTATCGTTAGTGGACGAATAGCATAATTGGGAATTACCATCGTGGAAACTGCGGAGCTCCACACACCATTGATGTGCGAGGTAAATGTCAACTATGACGGTGAATGAAGGCCAACCGACAGACTACAGTGGAACAGCTCAAAGTCTAAAAGAACCAGGGGGCATCCAGATACTTGTCTATCACAACAGTTCAGCAAACCCTTCTGTGAATGGGGCTCTGGAGTATACGGATGGTGACTGGACCCATACTAACACACGTGCATCAACGAAAACGACTGGAATTTGCTTGACAGTATGGCGATTGGACTACTGTTGATTGTTAATGGGTAGCCTTCTCCGACGAGTCACATTTTGATCTGCATAAAACAGATGGACGTCAGCATGTCCGGCGAGAAACGTCGGATAACCGACACCCTGCATGCATTTCTGGACGAATGCAAGGTGGTGGAGGCAGTGTTATTATCTGGGGAATGTTCTCGTGGTATTTTCTAGGTCCCCTAACAGCATGTGTATCCGATGGATGGCCATGGGATAACCTTTTCGGATATGCATAATATCCATAGGGTATCCTGTAATATCCCTGGGACATACTACAGATATCCCCGAATCGCCCCAATGATCATGTTGTGGATAGCTGTAGGACATATATGAAGGACATCCATTAGATATCCTCAATATCCCAGACTAAAAATCAAATAGCTAGTTGAGTAAAAAAAATCAATAAAGTTAAAGATACCACAAAATAAAAAAAAACTTAGTTTCTAGTAAGACATTTTTATTATGCTTTATGAACAGAGGGAGAAGGTGAAAGTACTTTTGGGATATCCTTGGAATATCCATATCATGGCAAGGATATATTTAGGTTATTCGGGAAATCTATGGGATATCCCAGGGACTCCCTGTGTTGTTAGGGTCCCATAATCCATGTGGAAGGCAGCCTTGATCGATTTGGTCATGAATTGATCCTTGGCAATCACATCCATCCATACATGATGATTGTCTTTCCTCGGGAAGATGGGATTTTCCAGCATGATAATGTGTCTTGCACATGGCTAGAAGTGTCCTGATGTCGCTGGAAGTGCACGATCAAAACTTCAAAGTTCTTCCCTGGTCCCCAAACCGCCCCGATCTCAATCCAATTGAACATCTGTGGGACCACCTCGATCGTCGTGTTAGCCATCTGTTTCCTCCGCCACGCACCCTTTAACAGATGTGGGATGCACTGCAGACAGCATGGCTCTAGATACCCGTGGAGACCTATCGGCACCTGACTAAGTCACTGACAACTCGTCTAGGTGCTGTCCATGTTGCGAAGGGCGGTTACTCTGGCTGCTAACAGGTGGTCATAATAATGTGATTCGACTGTCTATGTACCACAGCACATATTTCCTGCCTTGAAGACTGACCTTTATAGGTGTTCCACATGTGTAGAAAATTCCAAAGCTTCGGGTGGCCAGTCTGTTACCCCAAGTTTCGTTAATTTGGGTCACGGGTTTATATGTTTTCCGCATACAGCAAATGCAACATACCAGATCAAGGACTTTTAAGTACGGCGAACAGGATGTAAATCTATATAAAATACTAATCATACAGGGAATAAGGATGCACTAAAATCCATTGATTACACTTAAAATATACCGATATAAAATGTCACTCATTCAAAAATCTAGAAGCACAATATACGACTAACTAATTCCAATGGGTATATTTGGCCAACATTTCATTAATATTCACGTAAAATACTCATATTAAGTTTAATAATACTGGGGGTTACTATCTTTCACATACATTCATTCTTACATTAGATTACCACATTTCATAATTCTTTATGATATTCAACAATTTTATGCATCCAAAAGTCCAGAAAAACATGAGGAATTTTAGGGGAAGGGGTAGCCCCCTTGCACTATACTTGATTGTACATAATATTTCTTGCACTGGATTACATTTAATTCTACCAATTTGTTTGGAGAATTTGGATAAGTTATTAATAATGCAACAGGCGAAAGAAACCTGACTATCTTATATGGGTATCGCCATTTCATGGCCAACTTTGCTTTAAAAAATCATTCTTAGAACTGAGGTGTTGCACTTCTATCAGTATTAAATCACCTGGTTTCAAACTGAGATCTTTGTATGTATGATTACTTGTCTGTTCCAGTTGTTTGTGATACGTCCCCTGGTTATGTGTCACATCTGCCCATATATCTTCCATTATTTTATTGCCCACATTCTCCAAACCAATAGTCTGAAGTAACCATATGTTAATAAGCCGATGCATCAAATCTCTACCCAAAATGACTTCTGTGGGAGCATATTTGTGTGTGCATTGAAGCATAGAAAAAGCAAATATAACCTGTCATCCCAATGACATTGTGTTTTGTATGAGAAACTACGTAAGGCAATTTTAATGTTTCTGTTTACATGTTCAACCAAATTTGCCTGAGGGTGGTATGGGGCAGTCTGCATCATATTTATCCCCCCCCCCCATACAAAATTTAAATCTTTTAATTCACGAGAAAGAAAATATGTAGCATTATCTATTACTACAAAAACAGGTAAACCGAAAACTCTGTATAATCACTGCATGATCACCTTACATACGAGGGCTGATTAAAATTCATGGAAACTATTGGCTATCTCCCTAAAATGATCCAACAGGTGAAAGTGTACGACAAGTACTTTGTAAAGGTCAGACGAGGAACACAGACAAAGAGGAAATATGGTTGCTTTATATTACAGTTTAATTGATTTATCCTCGTACATTCTGTATACACTCATTGAACGAGTACGTATCGTACGTGTACAAGCCGTTTAACGTCCTTCAAAGTAGTCTTCGAGGTTGTCCACGGTTCGTTGCCAGCAATGAGGAAGACTAGAAATACCATCGGCTGCATGAGATCGGTCAATGTGCGCTACATCTTGTCGAAATGCTGTGACAATGTCTTGCTTGTTGGCAAAGCATTTACCACGTAATATCCTCTTCACTTTGGGAAATATATCGTAGTCACAAAGACTAAGATCGGGAGAATAGGGAGGGTGTGGCATCCCCTCCCATCCCCAACGCCATAAACAACGTGCAATACTACCTGCTGTATGAGGTCTAGCATTGTCATGTAAACCTATAGCGTTGCCCAACTGTTCAGGACGTTTCTCTCAAACAGCACGATGAAGATGGTACCGCAGAAATGACAGGTAGTACTGTGCATTTACAGTACAGCCCTCACGAGAATAAATCAATTTAACAGTAATTTCAAGCAGACATGGTTATCTGTGCTCCTTGCAGTACATTCCTGCATCCATACCCCATGTGGTGTCACATTTACAATGTACTTGTCGTACACTTATACCTGTACATAGTACATTTCCTGTGTTGGATTATTTTTGGGAGATAGACAATAGTTGTCATGGCTTCTGAATCAGTCCTCGTTTTTATCGTGATTAAAAAAAATCGTTGTAACTGTCTATGGCAACTAAAACATATACAACTCCAGAGTTACACTCCTTGTTAACGGATGCATAACATCAAAATAAACCGTGCCCACGGATACGATGCAACTATACAAGCATATTGCCCTTCCGGTTTCTGGTTTTTCGGTTTTACCTGTTGGCACGCACCGGAACACTTACCAAATTATCTAGATCTTTACATACACCAGGCCACATGAAAAGTTCTAACACACGGGTAATCGTTTTGTCCTGTCTAATGTGTTCACCACAAAATTATTTTTGGCAGTACTTATAAATCATAAATCATAATTCGTAACTTTCCTGGCACAAATACCCTAAATTCGCCATTTTTCGTCCATCCGCCCAAAAATCCTTTGTGTACCACTTAACCAGAATTCCCATTTTTTTTTTCTTCAGAAAATAATTGATGACATTCAATTTCGGTGTTTTGATGCTCTTTTATATCTGCAAATGCGCTCTAAATATTTTGAGTGTGTTTTAATTTAAAAACATGCATGTTCACAGAAACATTTTCAGTCAGCTGACTGCTTACAGTATTCCCATTTTCTATTACTATCTCATACTCGTCCTCGCAGAACATACGTGACAATGCGTCGGCAACGGCGTTGTCCGACCCCTTAACATGCTTTAAATTAAATTTGAAAAGTGCATGACAAACTACCCACCGCGCCAAACGACCAGCTGGCTTTTGCGATTTTAACAACCAGCTCAATGCTTGAATGTCCATGAATAAACTAAACAGTGCGTGATCTAAATAATCTGCAAACCGTTCCATAGCCCATATACAACTGAGGCATTCATTTTCATAAATAGTGTATTTTCTTTCCGCCTGCATTAATAACTTACTAGCATACGCTATCGGAACAAAATTGCCTTTTTTCTTTTGACTCAAAACAAACCCAACGGCTATGGAACTCGCACCACAGTGCAAAAAATTCTACACTGGAATTTGGCAAGTGCAAAATGGGAGCATTTGTTAAATTTTATTTAAATCTTTGAAATGCATTTGGTTGTTCATAATTCCATACAAAATCTACATTTTTCCTTTTAACAGATTTAAAGGTTCTGTGAGTTATGAAAATTTGGGCATGAATTTACTAAAGAATGCAACCATTCCTAAAAATATTTTTTATATTTCGCAAATTTTTGGTGGCGGAAAATTTACAACTACTTTAATCTTTTTGGGATCTGTAAGTAAATTCCCTTCGGAAATGATGAAGTCTAAATAATGTCCATATTGTTCTGCCCAACTAATTTTCTCTGGATTTACTGTTAACCCAGCCTTTCTTAAGGCGTCTTAATGCTATTCGTATGTGGTTAACGCGTTCTTCTTACATGTTGCTATAAACACATACACTGAGATTACGAAAGTCATGGGACACCTCCTAATATCTTGTCGGGCCTCCTTTTGCCCGGCGAAGTGCAGCAAATCGACGTGGCATGGACTCAACAAGTTGCTTGAAGACCCCGGCAGAAAAATTGAGCCATGCTGCCTCTATAGACGTCCATAATTGCGAAAGTGTTGCCAGTGCAGGAGTTTGTGCACGAACTGACTTCTCGATTATGTCCCATAAATGTTCGATGGGATTCGTGTTGGGCGATCTTGGTGGCCAAATCATTCGCTGGAATTGTCCAGAAAGTTCTTCAAACCAATCGCGAACAGTTGTGGCCCGGTGACATGGCGCATTGTCATCCATACAAATTCCATCGTTGTTTGGGTACATGAAGTCCATTAATGGCTGCAAGTGGTCTCCAAGTATCTGAACATAACCATTTCCAGTCAATGATCCGTTCAGTTGGACCAGACGACCCAGTCCATTCCACGTAGAAACAGCCCACACCATTATGGAGCCACTACCAGCTTGCACAGTTCCTTGTTGACAACTTGGGTCCATGGATTCGTGGGGTCTGCGCCACACTCGAACCTTACCATCAGCTCTTACCAACTGAAATCGGGACTCATCTGACCAAGCCACTGTTTTCCAATCGTCTAGGATCCAACCGATATGGACACGAGCCCAGGAGAGGCGCAGTTGGTGATGTCGTGCTGTTAGTAAAGGCACTCGTGTCGGTCTTCTGCTGGCATAGCCCAGTACAGTCAAAGTTCACCCACTGGCCTAACGGACACGTCCGTCGTACGTCCCACAATGATTCCTGCGGTTATTTCACCCAGTGNATTCACCCACTGGCCTAACGGACACGTCCGTCGTACGTCCCACAATGATTCCTGCGGTTATTTCACCCAGTGTCGCTTGTCTGTTAACACTGACCATTCTGCGCACACGTCGTTGGTCTGGGTCATTAAGTGCAGGCTGTCGACCACTGNCGCTTGTCTGTTAACACTGACCATTCTGCGCACACGTCGTTGGTCTGGGTCATTAAGTGCAGGCTGTCGACCACTGCGTTGTCCACGGTGGGAGTTTATGCCTGAAATTAGGTATTTTCGGCACACTCTAGAAACTGTGGATCTTGGAATGTTGAATTCCCTAACCATTTCTAAATGGAATGTCCTATGCGTCTAGCTCCAACTACCATTCTGCGTTCAAAGTCTGTTAATTCCCGTCGTGCGGCCATAATCACGTCAGAAACCTTTTCACATGAATCACTTGACTACAAATGAAAGCCCAACCGATGCACTGCCCATTTATACATTTTGTAGGCGATACTACTGCCATCTGTATATGTCACCTCTGTGTATGTCGTCAATGTACATGAAGACGAACAAAAAAATACCGTATACTATCCTAACACATGGTTTAACACTCGTGACATTTTTTGTGGGCCAGAATTCCCGCCCATGGCAAACATGCCCACTAGTATAAACTCCACGGTGTGCTAGTGGAGCTGTAATTCGCACTGCAAGAAAGTGGTAGTCAGATCCAAGAAACTAAAATATTTAGCTTTTTGCTAATGTTGAAAAACATTTTCAATGACCGGTACCGGGTATGCACCAACATATAATCTCTGATTAACTTTTCTATAGTCGTATATAAGGCGATACTTATCAGGTGTTTTTCGGCAATAAAAAAGGCGGACTAGCGTATGCACTAGTTGAATCATCTACAATATCTGTTTTTACAAATCAATAACCAGCTGTTTAAAAATCTGCATTTTCGGCGCAGACAGGTGATATGGCACGGACTCCATGGGACCTCTATATTTTAATTATAACAATATTGACATTTGTGCCCCAACTTAGACGTTATCACATCACTAAACTCTGTTTTAATTTTCACATTTTGATAGCTTATTTTGCAATGTAATAAAATTATCTGGGGAGAAACTAAATTTTAACACTTTGGTCGCCACATCTATACAAGTACTTGTACTGCCCAAGAACTCTATGCCCAATATTACATCATGCGACAAATTTTAAAATTCCCTAAATTGTACCTTCCATTAGAAATGTTCCATTTAATTTTAATCACAGCAACAACATTTAATTTTATCAATCCCCCATCCGCGAGAGAAAAAAAACTAGCAATTCTCCCTTTTTTAATTTTAAAGTAAGTACCCACTGACGTATCACACTTAATTTTGTTACAAAATTCATGTTTCATGAGGGACGCAGACGCAACTGAATCAACTAATACTGAAAATTGCAAATCACCAATCGTCAACGGAAAAAACAACAAACTTTTTTTATTATACAAATTTGTGTTCGCAACGACACCTACATATATCAGTTGGTTTTTCCCGCAACAGACAATTAAATTGAAAATGCCCGGGATTCCAGAATCTGAAACAAATTACTGTTTTCCCGGGTTTTTGAAAATCTATGCCTTTATTTTCATTATCTTTCCTATCGTCCTGTTGTTCCCCATTTCCTGCAGTACATATTTCCCTGAGTCCCGCACTTCTTTTCCGTCACTATTTTTCTGCACGGATTCTTGCAAATATCCAACTATCGATTTTCCGACATTTGTCCATCACTCCACCAACGAACAAAAAATTACAATAATATATTTTTTAACAGTTTTCTTTTAAGTAATATGTTAATATATGTATGTTATTGTATGTTTAGCATTATTCTCATTAAATTCATTAAGTGGGATTTCGGTTGTTAAATAACGTTGGCCCATCACATTCATATTTGCTAATAACCAACTGTTGTCTTTCGTCTTTCCGACATTTGTCCAACACTCTACCAACAAAAAAAAAATTACAATGATCTATATTTTAACAGTTCTCCTTTCATTAATATGTTATCACATGTATTTTCTTGTAGNAAAAAAAAAATTACAATGATCTATATTTTAACAGTTCTCCTTTCATTAATATGTTATCACATGTATTTTCTTGTACGTTTTAACAATTTTCTCATTCAATTTATTAAGTTGGATTTCGGTTAGAAAATAACGTTGGTCCAACACATACATATTTGCTAATAACCAACTGTTGTCTTTCCAACATTTCTCCACACTCTACAAACGAATAAAAAATTACAATAATCTATATTTTTATTGTTTTCTTTTAATTAATAGGCTAACATATGTGCATTATTGCATGTTTAAGCATTGCTTTCATAACATTTATTAAGTTGGATTTCGGTTGGAAAATAATGTTGGCCCAATGTTAATTTTATGTTAGTATTCCTACACAACCTACACTGAAGAGTAAAAAAAAACTGGTATAGGCGTGCGTATGCAAATAACAGAGATATGGAACCAATCAGAGTAAAGCGATGTGGTCGGCAGCTAGATCGGTTACTGCTGCTACAATTACAGGTTATCAAGATTTAAGTGAGTTTGAACGCGGTGCTATAGTCGGCGCACGAGAGATGGGACATAACATCTCCGAGGTAGCGATAACATTTGGGTGTTCGCGTACGACCATTTCACGAGTGTACCGTGGATATCGGGAATCCGGTAAAACATCACATCTTCGACATCGTTGCGGCCGGAAAAAGATCGTGAAAGAATGGGACAAACGACGACTGACGAGAATCCTTAAACGTGACAGACGTCCAACCCTTTCTCAAATTGGCGCAGATTGGATTTGTGGACTATCCTGCAGGATTCATGGTGTGAATTGCCTCCTGCANCACGATATTCGGGAGGTGTACCAGTTTTTTTTTTGGCTCTTCAGTGTATTTCCATTCCTGACAACCAAAAGCCAACGGTTGGCCTAAGGTATATATAATTAATAAAAACGTATTCCCAACCTTTCCAACCAATTTTCAACCGTTGGCTCAACGTATGTTGCTACTGGAGGGATTTCCTCCTCAGTAACGTGATTTGTCCGAAAACAAATTTTACACTGCAACTTAAGTGTAACGTTGTTATTACCTTTCTGGCTGCAATCTCTAACAGTTAAATCTTCTTGCATAACTAACTTTAACAGGTCCTGCAATGTTCACAGTATTGTTGCAAACAAAAAATTTACTGTTCTCTGGCAATAAGTTACAAAACATGATTTATACCAAATTGGATTCCTCGCGTGGCAAACCCAATACTTCTGTCCATTTAACTGTCTCCGTACCAAACGTGTCTAACTCAACATAGCCTGACAAAGATCTATAAACGCTAAAAACTCCTGAATAGCTTGCCTTGCAACATATTGCAACTATTAAAGAAATTTTAACAACATAGCAGCGTAAATAGTATACGCATCACAGATTTTAAGTGAGATTATTTTTGCCACTTGAACAAGCAAATTTACTTCAGCGGACATACTCAAAGTACACACTACCTGAAGACTATCACCAATAAAAGGTAAAATTTTAAGTTACTTAAAATTTGTCATGGACTCACAATCGGTTTTACCAGCAGATCCACCTTTCCGCACCAACTCCCACATCGGCTGTCTCAATACGTCAATGCTGTCCTCGGCTTTGAAGACTATTCCTGTGTCTTTAAGGGCGGATTGCAGGGATTCCTTTCAGAGAGATTGAATCCCGGATGTACGAGCTGCTCCAGTAGAAGTCATGTTTGGATGAGCTCGTGCACCATATTTTTCAATCATTTCAATAATTTGGCAAACCCAAGATGTTAACAACTAAACGAGTGTACTAAGTTGAAATACCCCTTTCAACTGACCACACTGACATAAACAGAGTGGCGCAGCTTTCTGTCTACATGTGGCAGTAGCTTGCCAAAACATGAGGCAGGGACACTGTCTCTACTTCCTCCAGTGAAACACCTTTTCCAACGAAATATAAGCCCCCCGCCCCCGTCGTGTTGTTAAGGAATACTTTATATTTGGGATGCAAAGTAAAATGGTAAATACGTTTTTATTTTCTCTCGCATATTTTGGGGTTTCCAATTTTATGAATTTTTTTTTATATTCCTCATATAAATTACACTACGACCATACATAGTCAGAATAATATTGATAAAAAAGAATAATTNTGGCGCAGCTTTCTGTCTACATGTGGCAGTAGCTTGCCAAAACATGAGGCAGGGACACTGTCTCTACTTCCTCCATTGAAACACCTTTTCCAACGAAATATAAGCCCCCCGCCCCCGTCGTGTTGTTAAGGAATACTTTATATTTGGGATGCAAAGTAAAATGGTAAATACGTTTTTATTTTCTCTCGCATATTTTGGGGTTTCCAATTTTATGAATTTTTTTTTTATATTCCTCATATAAATTACACTACGACCATACATAGTCAGAATAATATTGATAAAAAAGAATAATTNTTTTTTTTTATATTCCTCATATAAATTACACTACGACCATACATAGTCAGAATAATATTGATAAAAAAGAATAATTGAATAACCTTATAAAAGTTACATGCAAATCACCTCCGTTTTACAGTGAAAGACTACTGCATAAAACAACTTGAACATTCAATTTACATTATAAAATTACAATATTAAAAGGAAGAAACTTAAGATCATGATTTAGGTAGCCTCTCCCCCCACCCCCGGGGGACAGAGTTTTGTCGTACCAAAGCCCCTCAATGATTCTCTTACAAAAACACTGAGAAGCCAATCCTTATATATCTTCACTGTCCAGTTCTGGAAGTTTTTCCGCTGTTCATGAAGTGTAGACATCGCCCAAAGGTGATCACATGATGAACACATGCCTCCCTACGGTTTTGAAGACACCCCTGGGCATGCACTTGCCCCCTATAACCCGAAACAGTGGCATTTCCGGACTCAATAATGCAAATTATGTAGAGTGACAGAGTGCAAAAACTGCAAGAGTGTGAATGCAATGGACCGGGAACAGTACCATGCGTTAGTTGCAAACATTTATTTCACACTCAGTGTATCACTGGAAACGAATGGACAGGACATAAACGGAAACATGTCATGTACTTGATGTATGTAGCAGCTCATACCAGCGTACGGAAATACCATGGATCTTCTCACAGGAGAAGCATTAGGGCCCACAGCGCACTCATCGAAACCTGTGTAACCCAGGAGGAACTGATGCAGTGGTGTGTGACAGTTGTGGCCGTATAACACACTTGCAATGCATAACTCCACAAGACCGAGACTNGGAACTGATGCAGTGGTGTGTGACAGTTGTGGCCGTATAACACACTTGCAATGCATAACTCCACAAGACCGAGACTGGGTGGATGTGTCAGCCTGCAAGTTCGGGTACAGTTGCACCCGTACGTCACACCACTGGCCAATTTCCCCGAACTGNGGGTGGATGTGTCAGCCTGCAAGTTCGGGTACAGTTGCACCCGTACGTCACACCACTGGCCAATTTCCCCGAACTGCACCCCAAAGCCCCATGGGCGTCACCACCTACTCCACTAATCATAACTGGGTTCGCATGGGCTCATTATATGTATGATAATGCACTCTATCTTATGTATAAATAACTCCAGTCGTTGTTACAATTACAGTATATATGAAAGCCAAGAAACGCGCTTCTAGTCGTGTCCTCCCTCCATAGTTAATTATGTCTGTACAGGCCGGGGAGGAATTCGACGTCAAACTTCGTGAGGGGATTCCTTGCGCAAAATCAACTGGGAGATATATAGGCAACGTTTTACCTAAACTGAATATTAAGAGAGATGTAAGCATACGAAAATCGCGTTTTAAAACTTTATTTTGCGAAAAATCGGGAATGAAGTGAAATTAAATTAAATTTCTCCGAACATTGTTAGCCTACTTTCCGAAGGTAAAATAGGCTTATGATATCACTTTCCTGTCTGTGTGTTTGTGTATGTGTGAATACGTGTGTTTGTGTGTTTCTGTGTGTATCCCCAACTAAAAATTTTGGATACATGAACCGAATTTTGCCATACATATAGATAGGACTTAGTAAGAACATCCGACTTTTATAGTTATCAACCATCCGGGTGCTTATTTTTAAAATGGCGGCCATTTTCATATTTAGGACGGTATGTCATATCTCGACCACCACAATTTTGTATCGATAATTAATAATATATACAATGTTCTTGAAAGAAAAAAAATATGTCCCCATATAACGTTTATTGAGAACTATGGCCATAGAAAATATGATACTACCAAAATCCTGAGATATTAATTTTCAGTAAATACGTGTTATCAAGCAGATAATACGCATATAGAAAAATGATACAACCAAAATTATGATGTATGCATTTTTCTGTCAATACATGTTTTTTGCATGGTTTTAGATTAGTATGTTATAACTGCTAAACAATGTAACCTATTCAACTTGACTTTGTATGCTGGCAGTATCTATTACAACAATAAAACGTGTGTATAAGACCCTCTTCTATTCGCTATTTTGTAAGATTGTACCACATGAATAACATTTTTTTTATTTAATATCTCGGGAAACAATCAACCGATTCCTACCAAATTTGGCAAACAAGTGGTAATACAGTAGGCCATTTCAATTTATGTGTTTTAAGTTGGCCAAACAAGTATTTTCAAAATGGCGGCTACATAAATATTTGGGCTTAGTGAGCTATATCTACGAAAACCTGTGAACAATTTTAACTTAACTTCCTATGCTGTCAGTAACTTTTACAACCATCAAACAGATCTATTCACAGCCTCCATTATTCGCCATTTTGTAAGATAACGCCACATGAATAAATACAGATTTATGTCATACCGCGGGAAACAATCAGCCATTTCCTACTAAATTTGGCAGATAAGTGGTGCTATGTTTGACAATGCAAACTGATACGTCTTAAGAGGACTATGCATGTGTTTTCAATATTGTGGCCATATAAACCTTTAAATATAGTGTGCTACATCTACAAAACCATGTAACTGCTTTCATCTTAATTTTGTATGCTAGCAGTTCCTATGCAAGCATCAAATAAGCAAGTGGATAATCTATTTTCTCCGCCATTTTGGAAGATAGTGCCACATGCAAAATTAAGTTATTACTCGTATCTCGGGAAACAGTTACATGATTCCCACCAAATTCTTGTTACAAGTTATACGTTTTTAGTAAATCTAAATTTATATGACTTAAGGGTAGTCATAGAGTTTTAAAATAATAGCTATGTAATATTTTGGTTAGTATGCCACATGTTAAAAATAATTTCAAACAATCTTCACGTGCTGACAGTATTTATGACAATAATCGAATGTGATAATACATTATATTTTTGTCTTCTAATTTTGAAGGTCACCACATGAAAAATGAGAGTTTCTTGCTATAACTCGGGAACCTATAAACCGACTCCCAGCAAATTTTACATGAAAGTTTTAATTTTATAACTTTGGAAAAAATATGTAAATATTGTAATTTGTAATATTCGCTGAAATTACAATAATCATCTCATGTAAAACTGATTAAATTCAACATTCGATTGTAAAAATAACACGGGATAACTAAAGAACAACGTCCAGCTTGCTGTATTTACAGGGCTCTGATGGAAGTATTTTGAATTCTCTCCTTTGGAAATCGCAAATTTTGTTGATCTTAATTCTGAACGCCTCAAGGTGACATAATTCAAGATGAGGCTACCGATCGTCCCCCATTTTTCCTTAACGCCTTCGTTTAGAGGGCTCCCTATAGTCTAATCGTGGTTATTGCCAACTTTTCTGATGCTCTGCTAGAGTTCTACTTTCAAATTATTCCTCCGCATCATTCAAACAACGCTTAACCCAGTCTAGAAAATTACACCAAAAGGACAACGCACCGCATTGGCGTGCACTCAGTTTAATAATATTTTGTAAGAGAACTATTTCTTACTACTTACTTACGTATTACCAACACACCTATGTTTTGTCAGTTTCTGTTCGTATTAATAATAATTAGATATTATAATTTATAGATAATATATATGTAAAAGTTAATTAAACAAAAATTTGATACTTTTATATGAATAGAAGTGTAAAATGCTGTTGATACTCGGCGTATCTAGGAAACAAGCAAACACGTCATACGCGGGATGGTTAGATGTGAAGGTACAGCGAATAGACTACAGTAAAATATGTTATGTAAAATCAGTGTTTGCGCGTATATACGTATCTAAGCAAATAAATGTTCTGGGAATGTGACTTTTTCTTCAAGAAAGGAAAAAAAAAAAAAAAAAAAAACTATTTTCTACAGTTACCATTTTTACTTTTTTCAAAGTAAATATATCCAAATAGAATAAAACAGTATAAATCGTTAAAATATTAATTGAATATGAAAAAAAATATAGCAAAGTGTTTTTAAGGGAAAGAAGAAAGCAAAAAAGTATTATATGTGGTTTAATCCATTGGATTGCATCGCGTTTAATAAAATTCTAGTGCCACAGATCTAATTTGCGAGAAATTCAGCTTCTCAAGAACGCAAATTACAATGCTTCCTTATGGGCAGACATGACTTCGAGGCGTTAAAAAATTTATATAATGGATTCCCTTTAAGTCCTGATCTCTCATTTCGTCACTAAAGCATGTACACTAATACTGGTGTACGCATCGTTGTAGCAATACAAGGAAGTGGAGCTCACCCGTATCTTTATGACTGCCGTAAAAAAGATTGGGAATAACACTTGAAGTTATGTTAAACGTTATTGCTACAACGATGTATGCACCAGTATTATTGTCCGTTTAACAAGTCGCATTTTCTCGTTTCGTCTCTAATGTGTATTCCATGATATAGGAAATTGATACAACAGGTGTTTTCACTTGAAATGTTTAGGTATGAACACTCCGACTAAGAATCTTTAAATCAGTACAGGTCAATGCAGCACATCGTTGTCTATATTACCATGCCACGAAATGTCATCGCTGAAAGTCACACAAAAGCGCTTTGCCGATTAGGCAAGTATACAAAAATGAAATGGCGTGGCGGTTCTTTTAGGTGGGCGTACCCATTCGCTGATTGGAACATGCCTTTTGTCTGATTGGCTACTGCGTGCTGCGGTATATTCCCTGCTGTCTGGGCTTCCAGGTGGCAAATAAGTTACCAGGTGGTGATTTGCGAATGGCGTTCGATATGTTGCTGGCCAGCGGCGTCATTTTTCCTGGAATGCACAATAGAAACTACTATTTCATGTCTGTTTTCTGTGGTAATCTGTGACTGCGTGTCACCACAGATCCCTGTGCACTTGAGGTGAAGGGAAAATTTTATGCGATTACCAAGGTACCCGACGCCGCCTGAGATGCATTTGCGTCTTACACTTAAAATACACTCCTGGTCATTAAAACTGCGACACCAATAAAGACGCACGTGGAGAACTCCACATTTAAGGAAGGGAGTTGGGTAGAGCAGGGTTACACAATGACGTGATTAGTTGTTTAGCCGAATGGCACAACATGTGCGCAAATGGCGACACTGATAAGAGGCATATAAGTGATGGTTGGTGAGCCACCGAGAACGAGCTGTCGTGGGATGAACATCGTGCTCGTGGCTGCTCTCTCGCCGTGATCTGCCCGCCCCTTGGGACCAGCGATGGCGAGGGGCTTCTGCGAGTACGGTGGGACTATGGCAGCTTGGGAATGGCGACTATTCCGCAACTCGTCGCGTCCCCTATACATGCCCTATAAAATACCTTCATCAAACATGGCAGGATATGCCTTCTGCCAAATTATAATTCTCTCATTGTGAGGTCCCTATCCATTCTCTCTCCCAAGACGAAAGAAAACCCCTTTTATAGTCGGGAAACACGTTGACCAGGGTATTGAGGAACATTCCAGAGTGTTTCGTTGTGGTTACAGTCCAGTAACATTCAAAACTTGATGGCATTGAAGGTAGCATCAGATGGTTGCTAGACACCATCCATACACGATGGAAGGAGGGCGGCGTTGGCGGGGTGAGGGGTAGGGCAGCTTCAAGCCTCCACACCGGCAGTCTGCGCTCGCCTGCCAAGCTATGCAGCCGCGTCGGTACCAACGTCTACTACGACTTACGTCGAACGGGCCACCAAAAAGGTACACCTCAGCTGCCTCGACAATCTATTTCCTTGTTAGGACGTACAATTTTCTGCGCTGAATAATAATGCAGGATATACGGTGTTCCAACACCGTCACAGAGGAATGCAATGTAGTTCATCGGGCCTTGGAAGCATCAGTGACATCAGCCTTCATCCTGGGACAGCGACTCGCCACTATCACTGGCAGGTCGCGGATGTTCCGCCGAGCACTTTTTAGTGCTCACCCAAGACCGACATACTATTTTGGAGGAGGGGGAGAGTGTGATTCCCTGGCAAGAGCTCCCCGCCATCACCCACGACATGGAGATCCTGCTGGCTGCGCAGAAGAGCGAAGATCTAGTAGGTGCCATGGCTGAGCTGCCCAGTTTTCCGATTCACTCGACGAGAAGCAGAAGGGCCCTGCATTTAATTTGCTGCTGTCAATATTGTCGTGTTGGCTAACCAGCGCAGGAATATTGGCAGCAGTACAATCTCAAGGGCGCCTGCTCCTAAAAGTCCCGCCCTCTCTCTTATAGATCTTCCTAATTCACAGTAAAGAGCATGGTTATCCAAACCCTCTTTCCCGTAGCATTTCATTAATGCATGCAAAAGTTTTGAACTTCTTTCCTGTCGTGAGGGGTTTTTACGGTGCCTATACTGGTCCCCCCCCTTCTTATACATAGCCTCAGGTACATCAAGAGTGGCAGTCATGACCCTAAACGGTGACCATGACTGCTCAATCCCTCTCTGCCGCGATGCACGCCTCCTATGCTTGTATTCCCTTCTTTTTAGGTGCATGGGGCCTAGTCCTGAGACGCAATTTGCTCCCGTCTCTACCTCGGACGTACACTTAATACTTTAGCAATAGGGCAGGTTAGGAAAAAAAAACCCCTGAGAGGTAGTGGCGTTGTGTTTCCCCACAGTTCGTGAGCACAGACGGAGTGAGCATACCGCGTTGATGAACGCATAACCATACGAACAGGTTTCCGCATTTGACCTCAGGAGAATCATGGCCTATCGAGATTGTGGATTATTCTACCGCGAAATTGGTTCTTGTGTTGGAAGAGATGCAACAACGGTGAAGCAGATGTGGGATAAAAGGGTTGAAGAGGGACGGGTTGAGTGACGTGCGGGAAGCCAATGGCCCCGTCGCACCAACGAACGCAAGGACAGACATGTGCGCATGGTGAAGCCGGCCCCACACGATACCCATTTACGTAGCAGTTTTCATATCCATTTTCTACTAGCGTTTCTGCTCCCGTGTAGGTTACAATCCAGCTCCCTCCAGAGGGGCCTGACTCCGGTTATAACAGTTCTCGTACCCATGGGCATGCCCAAAACGGTAACAGAACATGTTCTAAATTTCTGCTATACCCACGAAGTTGGGACAGACGAAATGGCGGACACCTGAGTAAAAACCTCAAACCATATATGTTCGTTTACGAAAAGATTACAAGTTCTGTAGAACGTATTTATGTACAAAATTAAACTTATTGTACGCGTAAGTAACGGGAAACATTTCAAATTACTCACACATTCATAATAAAACAATAAACAAAACTTTACAAAATACGTGGTAACTGTGGATTTTTGTCATCTGTACGCCATTTTACACTCGTCCTACGTAGGACGTGGATAGCTCAGTGGGTTGGTCCGAGGTCGCGCAACATATGTAGTTCTGCTTTAGAGTTCCAATCTCAGGCGTGGAACAATTTTTTTTTTAGTTATTTTATGCGATACATTATTGATGTTTATAACTTATGTTCTTGTTAGAATATGTTTATTTCTAGAATACTTTTGTCTAATAACAATAATAGTTAAGTATCTGCACAGTGTAAACGACTGGCTGTGATTGTTGCTAATGAAATTGAATTGTTTTTTATTAAAGTAGATAATTTGAGCTGTGTAG
Source organism: Clitarchus hookeri (assembly GCA_002778355.1). NCBI lineage: Eukaryota > Metazoa > Arthropoda > Insecta > Phasmatodea > Phasmatidae > Clitarchus > Clitarchus hookeri. The sequence goes on from NQII01001371.1 coordinate 664,672, forward strand.
CATGAGCAATGTTAACAGACACACATAAAATCCTTACTTTGAGTATTATGATATTTTTACCTTCTTTTGCTTTTCTAACCACAAAAGCTTATTTAATCACGGAAAAAACAAGATAAATATTTAAATAATTGCGAATGTTTAATGTGTGGTGTAAATGTCCGTCGAACATAAATGTGAATACAGTACCTTGTTTTACATACATAAGCAGGGCTATTACTCGTATTATTTTCCATACATTTATTGTGCTTGGACTCGGAAACGTAACTAAATGCACTCTTCAGTAACAAAAAAAAAAATAATAATCTTCGTAATTTTTGGATGCACCACAAAGCGCTTACATATAAGATTTGATTGCATTTGTACCCCTGCCAACTGTGGACTGTCTGCCTTTTGCGAGTTGTTAGCGTGCCATTTACAATTTTCTGTTAGCACTTTAGGTAACGTGTGGGTATGAACTGATGCATTTTTTTTTCTCTCCTGCTAGATTTACTTTAATGCCTTCTGTTGTGCCCATGGATAGGCCTATAACAGAAGGTAGCAGAAATTGGGGATCGTGTAGGGTTGGATTTACGGACTGTACAGCCCCACCAAACACCGTCGCTCAAGAGTTCAGGCATATGGCACACCAATCTATGTCCGCACACATGGTTCGTTGCCGTCTGCAGAATCAGATCATCTTGTTCAGGCACCCGTTACTGCAGTTGCCACACTGACTGTTCACCATCAGCACCTGTGGCTGGACCCACAGTTGGGTGGAACATCGGGCCTGGAGAGATGAATAGCCTGCCATCGTCTTCTCCGACGAATCTTGCTTCTGCTTGCAGCAACACGATGGTCGCATTCGTGTCTGGCGGCACCCTGGTGCACGCCTGATTGAATCCTGTGTTATGCACCGTCATACCGCCCCAGCACCTGGAGTTATGGTATGGGGTATCATTGTATTCCAGTCCCGTTGGCACCTAGTCTGCAATGCTGGTACGCTGTCAAGCAACCATTACATTGCGAAGGTATTGGAGTCTGTTGTTGTCATCTATATCTTCAGGGCCAGCCTGGGGCCCTGCACCAACAGGACAATACGCGACCACATGTGGCTCACATCGTCCGACGGTTACTGGATGACCACCTTGTCACACTGATCCCTTGGTCTGCTCGTTCACAGGATCTCTCGCCCATAGACAAGGCGTGGTCCATGGTCGGATGGTGACTAGCCTGCCACAGGACATTCGCGGCCACAACAGATGAACTTTGGACATACGTCAAAACAGCATGGGCGGAGATGGAGATACCCTAGACGGACATCCAGATTCTCTTTCTTTCAATGCCGTGTCCTGTAGCATGAGCGGTTATTGCCATCCGTGGTGTGGCCACACAGTTCTGATTTTCCCCTGCGATGTATGTCGTACCGAGCTGCCAAACTAATTAAATCACTGGTGTATGATGGGTATTCTGACCAATAAATTTGGTTGTGATAACTCACGTCCTTCTTGGTGTTGTAATTTTAATGACCTGTAGTGTAGCACAATTTGACGTGAATACTTCTTAAATTCAGACCGGCACATAAGAGTATCAGGACTGAAACGGCGATGTATCGTTTGCAGAGGGAGTAGAGTGGGGAGATTTTGGCGGCTCATAACAAATAAGTGTTGAGATCAGATTAAGTTGAAGCGAGGTGGATACGGAGCAGCGCCGGAATGCAAGGGTGGAGTAAATGGGAGATCCCGAGAAAACACGCCAACCAACTGCAGCGTCCGGCGAAAATCTGAGAGTGACCTCGCCGGGGATCGAACTCGGTTAGTTTTGGTGGCAGGTGAGCGCTCTGGCCACTGCGCCACCACGGTTCCAACGTCTGCGGGGTAATCCATTCCAATCTTATAATTTCGTGACTAATAACACTATTGAAATACATCTGGTCTCGTTAGATCGGGTATACAGCTACGATGCGATCATGACATTGATTTGCGCAAGGCGTGATTTGGGGCCCACAGCGACTGACAGAAATTTTGGATGTGAGTAAAAACTTCCGTGTAATGCGTAACGTCAATTGCGACATGCGGATAAATAATCTATCTTTTAAATACCAAGTATGCTACTGAGTCATGGATATTAGTCAAAATAAGGATACTAACAGTTATTATTTCCATGAAATAATTTGATGACGACAGGTTTTGTAGTGTTTGCAGATCTATGTTCCGTCATACATTATTTATACACTCAGTGTTCCATCTTAAACATTTTCCGCGATATTTGTGATAAAATAGTTTTTCAGGTCCAACTTAAAAGATGTGTGCCGCCCTTAGGATTCACTTTAGACCATAAATGGTTAATACATTTTCATCATTTTTCGTGATTAACCTGCAGTTGAAGTTTGTCGATCTATTTTAGATACATTCTGTATATCCCGCGACTCCGGTGACTAGCGCGCTAGTGTTGGTACCAAACGAAAGATCTCGCCTAACTCTGTCTGTTTAAGCCATAACAGCCAAGTATTAATTTAATCCCCATATCTCAAAGAAAATATTACCTGTTAATGCAGATTAATTAAAGCAAACCAATCGCCGTGTAACTGACGCAGCCACACCACGATTTTTTAGACGACATTATACGAACTGCTGAAAATTGAGTAAATGTTATATATTTGCATTTTTAAAATAGTTGGAACCTATTAAAATTTTTACATACAACTGAAGCGTTGAGTAAAGATATACCTAGAGTGGACTTCCCCAGGTTAAAGTTTTTGACCACTCCAGCAGGTAGGAATCTGTAGTTCTTGGTATGAACACCACGTAGCGCTAGTCCATTTTCGTGGCGGCTGCATGAGGAAGTCGGTAGCGTTGCAACGGTGACATCTACCCTCTCTCTTACTCATACTCCATCTTTGTCGCTCCGAGACCAAACTCCACAACAGTACAATATGTTCTGAATGTCTGCTATACCCACGAAGCTGGGACAGACAAGATGACGGACACCCGAGTAATTACCTCAAGCCGTATATCCCAGTTTACGAAAAGATTACGGGTTTTGTAAAACGTATGTATATACAACGTGAAACTTAATGTAAGTGTAATTAACGGGAAACGTTGCAAATTACTCAAACGGTCATAAATAAAATAATAAACACAATTTTAATAAAATACGCAATAACTTTGGAGTTAAGAGTTAAGTAATGTATATACATTATCACACGGTTATTCTGCAGGCTGTGTGTGTAGCTCACTGGGTTGGTAGCGGGTCCGAGGCACATAAGTTACGATTTAAAGTCCAGAACTCCATCGTGTAAGAAAATTCTTTAAGTGATACATTATTGCTGTTTATAACTTATGTTATTGATAGAAAACGCTTATTATTTCCAAAATCACTTTGTCTAAAAAAAATAATATTTAAGTAACACCACAGTGAAACCGACTAGCTGTGGTTGTTTGCTGATCAAATTGATTGGTTTCTAAAGCAGATAATTTGAGCTGAGTAATGTGAACAGCCTTAANTGTAGCGTGAGTAATGTTAACAGCCTTAAGTTAAATATTGTGACGGTTTTACCATATTTTGGCCTTCTAACAGTAAAAGCTTGTTAAATTACAGANAGTAATGTGAACAGCCTTAAGTTAAATATTGTGACGGTTTTACCATATTTTGGCCTTCTAACAGTAAAAGCTTGTTAAATTACAGAAAGCACAAGACTGATTATTATGCTCATTAAAGTTACATATGCAAATACAGTGGCGTAGCCAGGAATGGGGGTTATATCGGGACATATCCCCNGAAAGCACAAGATTGATTATTATGCTCATTAAAGTTACATATGCAAATACAGTGGCGTAGCCAGGAATGGGGGTTATATCGGGACATATCCCCCCACCGAAATGAAAATAAATTATTCAAAAATAAAATTTGGAAACAAAATTACAACTTATATTTTATTTTAATATAAAAAAACGTGTGATCCCCCTTGAACATGAAGGATCATTATAGCATTTTGTGGTTCCCTATCTGTATAGTAGCCCATTGATTTTAAATAATATTTTAACTATTAATTTGTAATATTACAGCTTTTTATTTTGTCCAAAAATAGAAATATGAAATCTCTCTTCCCTCCCCCAAAGTAAATTCATCGCTACGCCTCTGTTTAAATAATTATTTTAATGTTTTAATGAGTGGCGTAAATACCCGTCGTACTTACAGTGCCTTGTTATCCATACATAAGCAGTGCTGTTACTCATATCATGTTCCATACATTCATAGTACTAGTACTTAGAAATTTAAATAAATGCAGCCTTCAGGGAAAAGAAACAATCTTCGTACTTTTGGATGCACCACAAAGCGCCTAATATAATATTTGGTTGCATTTGTACCCCCNAATTTTCGGTTAACACTTAAGGTAACGTGTGTGGGTATGAACTGATGCGTTCTTTCGTCTTTTCTGCTATAGAAACTTGTAAGCCCTCTGTTATTCCCATGGGTATAACAGACGGTAGCAGAAATTGGGTATCGTATAGTGCCGGCTTAAACGACTCACGCCTCTCGCAGAATTTAGGCACCGGAAACTGCATAAAACCCTTTGTGAATATCGGAAGACATACTCTTTTGAGAGTATGAGATACTACATACTGCTAGTATCTTACTAACATATTAAAATTAACACTGTTAAGTGGTAGTGGAATGCTAGCAAAGAGGAGAAAATACCAACGATAAACGAATCGAAACTGAATGTGCTTTATGAATTAACTCTCCTCGTTATGAAGATGATCTTACTTGTTATAAAATATATTTCGTTCGTATAGTATAATCGTGCAAACAAAATGAGTGGTCGTTAATGAAAAAAGAATTTATTAATTCAACAAAACATGGGGCACCTAGAACATAATTATTTTTAGGAAAAATAAATTATGATTTAGTAAAAATGCCATATAAATATACACAAGGATGTCCTACAGTCACAGATAATTCAAATTGTTACATATAGTTCGTAAATTGTTATTATTATCCATTTGTAGGTTAGGAGACAACAAATAAACCAGAATACATGAAATAAATTTGACACAGTGAAGATATTTACAAATTATGTCTGTCATCCTTGGTAACAACTGTACACTATGAACAGAGCAATTATTTGATTCGACTGCATATAAAAACACCTGCGCACTTTAATTTAGTATAAGTGGCGAAGTCTGAAGTAAAACTGAGTTTACTATAGAAAATTTAAGTGTTAAATAATGCGTAAAAACATGTGCAGAAGAAACGAAAGTGTGTTACCTCATGTATTGGTTTCCAATGGTACATAGCAGGTTTTGTGCGTTGTTGGGATTTCCTTAGGCGTTGAAAGAAAGTTATATTTTATATCTTATAAGAAACTTGTGAGGTGACGACCACTCGGAACACAGCAGACGGCGTTGTTGGCGAGAAACTGTTATTTACAGTAATGTAAGTATAAACAATACTAAAAAGTTGAGAGTGTGCACATGTTAAAGATTATACTTGTTCCCAAAAATAAGCTTATCTGATAGAAAATGTCACCTTTGAAGTATGATCTGCTTAAATATGGTTGTGATATACAAAGTTAGGTTAGGAGCGAAGGTAATCATAACAGGTTTGCCGCCTGTTTCCAGGCTAAAATTCATAACTAAAAAACTATTCGTAACTGCAAATACAGAAGACATGTTTCCGTATGACAGATAAGCGCTTACTGCATAATTCTTTACGCATAATTTTATTTATTGTAAACATAGCTTAACTATTAGCGATGGGCACAGAGTCATTGCATTCAACCGATGTTTAGTGTGGAAATAGTTATATTTTGTAATGCAGTCTTAAGTAGAATATTGCGACTCTCTTTGTTATGTCCAGTTTTTATGCGTTCGTTGGTGTTATCATGACTGATAATAACTTCAGTGACAGCTTTTTTCGCACTGTTATGAGTTCGAGGTATCAGTGTAGAATATAAAATGGTGTGCTGTGTTACAATCGTGTAACTGTAAACACACACAACTACCATCTGTGCAGACAATAACCACTAATGCACATCATTATTGTAAACATGGATCCCACAGAGATGGAAATTGTATTGTTGCTTTAAAACAAACATCTATTAGNATGCACATCATTATTGTAAACATGGATCCCACAGAGATGGAAATTGTATTGTTGCTTTAAAACAAACATCTATTAGCCTTATACATGATCATCAGTGTCCTTTTCCCGCAGTATGCGTAAGGTTTTCTTCTTAATGAGATGCACACACATACAACGTTCTCATTCGTCTAATACATAAATGTAGTACATGTCTCGGGAAATGACATACGCACGTACACAGGGAAACGAATGTGTGCACGTCTCGCGCCCTTACAGTCCATAGGCTACTATTTTAAAAAGCGATTTATTTATAGTTCATAATTGTTATTCAAAACATTTCTTTTCTTAAGAGTGTTATGGAGGCATTAACTCTCGAAAAAATCCACTGAGAAAATTTCTTAAGAATGTAATTTCTTTAACCTTTAATGATCTAGAAGAGCAGTGGTAAACATAACCAGTTTTCGTCGTGATTTGTTATAAACCAGACGTGGCAATGAATTTACAGTTAATATGCAGACCAGTGAGATCACTGTAAAAGTTATATCAAAATTAGAAAATTAATTTTTATTCATACCATTATTAGCGTTAAAATAAAATTTACTTATAGTTTTTGCAAGTTTTAATAATGCATTATAGATTACTGCGTTTACTGCGTCAAACACTTAATAATTCCTTTCTTGAAAAAAAAAATTTATGATTCATTAATGTCAACACTTTTATTGCCATGTGCATTTCAGCTACAGCTCCTAATGGGTCGATATTTTTTAATCTATGCGCCTACATTCCAGCACAGATTCAGTATTTGTTTTCCGTCAAAATGCGTGTTCAGAATCTTATCAGCTGGCTAGTTGCTCTAATGGATGCAAATAAGAATGCCTGTCGGTATATATCAAGAATCGAGCAGAGTGGAGTATTTTTATACACACAAGTGCATTCCTAGGTTCGGACACAGCCTTAATGACACTTGAATCGACAAATTTAAAGTACTTATTATTTTTAAGGACAGTCACCTTTGTAGTAGATCACAACCTCAAACTGTAAACACTGTGTCACATTGGAGACCTTCGTACGTCTAACATATATTTACCGACTAGTGAACAATCATTTCTTGTCAATTTCCTTTCACATAAAAACGGAATGAAAACGCTACTATGATGTATGACATTATTCATGATTATTATCAAATTTGTAACTGTAAGTGGCAACAGTACTCGTATTTTATCATGAACACTTAAACTATAGTAAAATAATAAATTAGAATAAAAAACAATGGCCGTTATATATTTATGATAATTCATTTTTGCATAGGTAAATAAAACCAAATAGTAGTTGATATCGCTGCAAATTTTAGCAAATACAGAATAACGAAACACATGCCATGGTCGCCACTAGTAAATCATGAGAACGAACACATGGGTGAGTCAAGGTCAGGGTGATGACCTACCTTTGCTGGCTGCGGAACTGAAAACACCGCACAGGTGGGGAGGTATTTTGACTACTGCGTCGTATTATGCCTGCTAACTCCCAGTCGAGAACATTAGCGCTCCTCTGAATCATCCCAAGAACTAACATAAAAAATTGGTCAGAATTTTCCCTATCCCATGGCTGCTCTAGTGTGTATATCATTATTCAATGACTGAAGCCATGGGATCGCTAAGGGCGACACAGAATTGTGCAATACATGTCTTATAGCTTTTACGGACAAAGCACTAAGCAGACTGGTAGTATTTTTTGTCAGGAAACTGCTTCTGTGTGACTTTCAACGATGTCGCCATCATTTTGTGGCGTGATATCATAGACAACGATGCGCTGCGTTGTCCTGTTCTTATTTAAAGATTGTTCATCTGAATTCTTATACCCAAACATTTCAAGCAAAAACACCTGTTTGAGCCATTTCCACTATCATGGAATACACATAAAAGACAAAACAAGAATATGAACCCAGTTAAACGGTTGAGAAAAAGCTTCTTAAGTATTTTGCATAAGCAGGCCTATTAAATAAATATACTTAGCAATTGGCCACGACTTTGTGGGCGGATTATGTTCAGGATATCAAGCGCTAATCAGCTTTTTGCTGCCAGTACAAACGTGACATCCCAGAACGGTAAATCAAGTGTCGCTTTTGTACCTTTTATATAGTGAACAGTTGCGCAAGGAAATTGCAGCACTAAAAGAAAATGGGTTTCGTGGTAATGATACCTGCCAAATGCTGAAGTTTGGAAGTAGGTATTGATTCNACTAAAAGAAAATGGGTTTCGTGGTAATGATACCTGCCAAATGCTGAAGTTTGGAAGTAGGTATTGATTATGCTCTGCGGCGTGAGGCGCCAGCACATGATGCTAGCCCTCAGTGATAGGGCGTAGGAATACGTCGACACTGCTGTCTCTAGGTCCAATTTACTAATAACATACACTGGCTTTGTGTGAGTTCACATAATCGAGTTTTATTGTTGCTTGAACAGGTTAACTGGTACATGAACTCAAGAGACAAACTCCCTCCCTTTTCCTATGTAGGCTACGTATGGTTTGACGCCGCGACTGGCGTCGTGTGGGGGGGGGGGGGGAAGATTCTTCGCACTTGGTGTAGAACTACTTATCTGACACTGCAGCGCTGAATTCCCTCGGCTGGCGGCTTGGAACTGCTCTCGAACTTGGTGGGCGTCTCGGCGCCTGGCTTCGAAGTTCCTTCTTCCCGGGTCCAACGCAGGACTCTGCGTTTGACGAAGTCTGACTGACTTTTCTCGGATGCTTCCCGCCGCACGTCCCGCTTGACGGCCTCCGACTGAGGTCGACGTCGTGATGCATTCTCGATCCTCGACTGACTCCGGCTGACTGACTGACTGCTCGATCCGCGACTGACTGATTCGACGTCTCTCCACTGACTGCCCCGTTGCTCCCCCCTTCGTGTGGTTTTGTAGCGTCCATCACCATATTCAACTTGCCCCGTCTCTGCTGCACGTGTCCGGGGTGCTTGTCGTCCCTCCGGGTCATAAAACACGTGGCCGCTGCTCGTGTGGTCCGCAGCCGGCCTGGCGTCGTCCCTTGGTTCTGGCCTGGAAGTTTATTGTCCCGTTCTGCACGCACGTCCGCTAAAAGCTCTCATGGTTTATTGCGGTATAAGCCCGGGACAGGCGCAGCTGGTGGTGGGATCTCGGTGTCCCTTGGGCAGCTGCAAAATGCGGCTGTGGCCGCGCCCTGGTGCTTTCCGTTGTCTCCGGATGTCGTCTGCACGTGCAGGAACAGTTGCACGTGCCGAAACCTTTGGTAGCGTGCCTTAGCAGCTGCGAGGCTCCTGGTGTCCCTCTTTCGGCACGTCCACAAAACCCTTAATCCTTATTGCGGTCGTCCGGCTGCAAGCTCCGCCAGAGTGTGTGTTCTGACGAATAAAATATAGGGACGCAGAATGCGTCAGTAATAAAAAAATTTTCATTGAAGGCCACAAAATTCCTACGTCATTTTGTGACACTAACATTTTTGTTATGCGTTTTCAATATTTAATAGAAACCACTGAAAACAATTTTTTTTGTGGCGGCCGTGAAGTGTTTTATTGGTAGGCCTGTTGACCCTGCCAAATTTTTTTGTGGTGATCACAAAAGCTTTTGTNCGGCCGTGAAGTGTTTTATTGGTAGGCCTGTTGACCCTGCCAAATTTTTTTGTGGTGATCACAAAAGCTTTTGTAGTCACCAAAAAACAAATTTTTTGGTTTGCACAAGTTTAGTAGTGACAATTAAAAAATGCTGTTTTCCCTACAAACATTTTGGGTTGGTGAATATTAGCAAAACACGTTGTGGCCACTACAAAATATCTCTTTTTCAGTGACAGCAAAATTACTTTTGTGGTCACCAATACATTCAGTATGTCGTAAGGCAATGAAGTGCGTGTTTGTTGCAGCAACAATATTACAACGATAGCAGCCATACTGGTTAGTGGGGCTCACGAAAGTGTTTTGCTTACGGGCTTTAGTAGGTAGGCATGGTTTAAGAAACTGTATTACTCCATATAAAGAAATTAGGCATTCGTTTAAGTGTCATGACAGAAGAGTCAGGGCCATTACTGAAAAAGTTTATAATAATTTTGAGCATTACATTTCATAGTTCTGTGCAATTTTTTGTACCTGATTGTTAATAGGTGTTCCCTGGTTGTCATTAAAAGGTGAGAATGAATTAATATATACAATTTTGTNTACAATTTTATATTAAGTTAATGGTTGCATAAGTATGTATTAATAGTTCATAAATTATGTACGTAATGATGGGTAAGGTAATTAGCTAAACTTCTACTGTCACATTTTTCAATAAATCCTTGTAAATTTGAATTAGGAATAAAAAAATAAAAAATTCAGTATGGTCGGTGACACGGGCTCTTAAGGTTCCCGCTTACGTGGCGCTTCAACTGCGTTGCAGAGTGTTTGAAATACACGTTTTCCCACGAAACTATTAAATGTGCGTCCAATGTGCTGTTCCACGAAAAGAACACATACTTCAGACGAGGAGGGCTGTTGAGTACTTTCAAAATGTCACGCGCGTTAGAAACACCATTTCAGAGTACTCCAAAACGGCTAAAAACGACCTTTTCAAAGCGCTGTAGCTCAAAATATACGCATCATGTATATATAAAACTACTCAAGGGCGTTGCATTGAACCTTCCTACAGACTTTCCACCAATAAAATAATAGGGCCACCGCTGAAAGTCCTATAGGTACACAGTGCGACTAGAATACTGCACGCCAGTTCAGAGCGTTGCACTTAGCGGCGATGGCGCACTTTATGCACGTGGCAGCGTCGTCCTTATCACTCCCGCGCTTCTCGGCCTCAAACTTGGAAAAAAGGTCCAGGTAGGCGGAAGCCTTAACGTCTCGTCGACGATAGGATCAAGGAAGGAATCATCAGTCAAGGTTTTTATTAAGAAACCTTCCCAGTGACTGCATGTGTGAAATAACCACGGAAAACCTAAATCAGGATGGCCGGACCAGGAAGCGAACCCGGGTCTACTCGAACGAGAGTCTAAGTATATTACCGTTGTTCCACCTCGCTCTATGTATGTTGCGAGCTATAACTGAGCGTGCACATCCACAAATATAATAAGCGGCACACACGCCAAGGTCTAGGCATTTTACCTCAGGAAAGTTTAATTTTCTGGAATTTTCTACGTGTAAAGTTGACGTACTTGCGAATAAAGGGATCATGTAACCTATGCCCAATTTTTAAAGAATATACGTCGTGAATTCTTTAATAATCTGATGCAAAGAGATGAACACGGACAAATGTGGCGTCGTGATCAACTGCAAGGCAAAATAGCCAACTTGAGCTCGCACGCGTAGATATCTGGTCGCAGTTTTGTGGCCACCGCGAAATATGTTGCCGTTTATGACATTAGTGTTGTTTCCATCAACTACGTATTAATTGCAAATGCATAATTTATTATTACTTCAAAAATACCCGTTAATATCTTTCCAGTAAACAAATATTTTAGTGGACACCAAATGACTTTGTTAATATACTTGTTATTGTGCACCACAATCCTTTATTTTTTTACCACCAACAAACCGTCGCCTTGGAAAGCATCCACCAAATAGTTTTTGTAACCACTAACAAATATTTTCTTTCCGTGAGATCGGAATGAAAAACGCAATTCCAACATTCAGTATAGTATAAAGATTTTCAAACAACGCAACTAAAAATACAGATGCTGCACATAGCAGGCGTATACGTTGCTTATAATACATAGCGGTGATTTGTTTCCTTCTTTTGGCATTGAAAATAATATTGAGAAGCCCTGTATTTCGAGTCATCTAAACAAAACGTTTCTTTCCGGAATTAATTAACTTTTTAAAAACAATTTAATTCCCTTGCCACCTAACATTGTTTAATTTTTTTAGATAATATTTCTTTCTTATAATATTCTGTGTAGTTATTAACAAAAGTAAATAACTTAAATGATAAACGTAAAGTAAAAACTGATTTTTCTCCCTCGTTGCTTCAGTTTCGTCCGTACCACGCCTATTAATTTCAAGTCGACATCATTACATCGTCAGGGCAGCTGTTTTAAATTACGTAACACACACATGTAAGCTTCGTCACCTGATGAAAAATTAGTCTTTGTGATTTAACGTAAGTATTGCTGTGTTATAATTTATGAACGCTATTATTTAAAACACTGTTTACACGCAATTGCCGTTTGGCCACAAACTGGCGTTGCAGTTTCAAACCGAAACGGCAGTGGAAAATCAAAACAAATAATTCTATTTCTATTGGTAACACCGATTCACGTATGCTTCCTAGTTGAAAGTTGAACTCCAAAGCGTTCCGATTTTCGCACTAGTTTCCATAGGCGTCCTATTGTGGATAGAGCTGGTAAAGTCTTCCTCACGTTTCCGCGCACGTACTGCGTAAACACACACGTGTCATTGTAGAACCCGCCTTACTGGTATCCCGAGAAACCTACCTTAAATCCAGTGTAATCTAGAAGATAAGGCGATCATCAATTCGTGCTATCAAAAGACTGTCTCCCCAAGCATCGCGGTTGGTTTCTCTATTTATAAAAAACGCCGTGATTCGATTCTTATCAAAACGATAACACACAAACGGATTCGTCATTTAGTAACGGGCATGCGAAGTGGTTGGTGATAGTGTGTGCGTTTGTGGAGCATGGGAGACCCGTTTTCTGTGAAATGGAACGAAAATAAGTGATTTTATTTTTCCAGCGTTGCTAACANTTGTGGAGCATGGGAGACCCGTTTTCTGTGAAATGGAACGAAAATAAGTGATTTTATTTTTCCAGCGTTGCTAACCAAAACGTGCGTTTGTGAACGATCTTCTGGGGATCTGAAGAAATCTCAGCAGCTCATGGAAAATGATCTTGGAGACTATTGTAAATACCGTATTTGTGATGGTAGCTTTGACGCTAACATGCATGGNTTGTGGAGCATGGGAGACCCGTTTTCTGTGAAATGGAACGAAAATAAGTGATTTTATTTTTCCAGCGTTGCTAACAAAAACGTGCGTTTGTGAACGATCTTCTGGGGATCTGAAGAAATCTCAGTAGCTCATGGAAAATGATCTTGGAGACTATTGTAAATACCGTATTTGTGATGGTAGCTTTGACGCTAACATGCATGGTAGGTTATTTATTGTACACAATCAAGTAAATGCTGAAAAAATACTTTTGTTAATTTTTCTGAGATAGGGAGTATTGTATGCGCTGATCACACAAGCTATTCAATTTTCATTGCTTTGAAAATTTGTAGTGTCATGCGAGCACACATTCCTAAACACGAAGAACAGTGCGTTGTTTATTTGGTGTGAAGTCCATTTACTGTAATACGTAAAGGCGTTAGCGAGACGGTTGACACTATTTTTGTCGTTGTAAAGCTTGAGATTCGCGGTGAAACAATTGCCCTGCCTTGAGTGAAATTATGAAATAATGAATTTTATTTGATTGTTGCAAATCTTACAGTCACAAAAGTGGGAAAAGTCTGGTTGTTTTGCTTAAGTTAAAAGGTGAAACATTTTAACACTTGTAAATTGAAAAAGTACGTTCCAAAATCTGCAAATTCTCTATATCATAACGGTTCTGCCATGAAGTTGAAAGTATAGCGCATTTTCCTGTGTCATTTCATGTCCTCGAGTGCTGTTGTGCGCAATATCAAATACAGTAGAGTTATTTTATACTGTATCTGGTAATACGTACAAGATTTTTCACTATCCCTGCTACGTAACGATGCTACCGTGTTTCCAGATGTTGCCTTGTTATGCATCACTAAATGTATTAAGGGNATTTGGAAAGTCCTTGATAAACTTGGAGGTTAGCGGAAGGAATATATTTTTGCCTCGATAGTGAAAAAGAAAATTGTTATGGAACTCAGTGTGCTGGCATGAAATATTATTATGTGTGCGTAATGAAAAAGGACGAAGTTCATGAATACAACAGGTTCCACACTTCAGCAAAGTCGGTTCTTGAGATATAAGTTAATATAGTGATTTCCATGCCTTAGCGCCATATTAGAGGTGTTACATTTTAATTTGTTGAAACGGAATTGATTAAATTTAGTTTGTTTGCCATCGAAGTTAATATCGTTCGGTTTTATACACACTATAACTAGAATTCGGGTGGTTGTGACACACACATTTCTCTTTATAGCATATTCATAGTGATAGTTGTACGAATAGTTATGGTATCCGCGGTAACAGTACTCTTTATGAGTGATAAAAGTATTCACTTTAGGGAAAAAGGAACTCACCAGAGTTTTCAGAAAGTTTAAGTTAATCGTAAGCTAACTATATTGATAAAATAAACAATATTATTGCGTGGTTTATATAAATAACTACGTGCTGTACACGCTTGCTTGTTTTTCAGTATTACCACTCAAATCAACATGTAATCCTGTGGTATATTTCACAGGAGTTACACATGTTACCTCCACAGATAAACATGTGTAGCATAGTCAGTCTAAACTTACGTGTTGACGTTTACGTTGGACAAGTGATTAGTTCGAAGACGCAATAGTTAAGCAGATGACGAAACGGTCGAGTGCTGTTTGGAGTTTTTGTTCGGGTTGGATTTTAATATGCAAATTTTCCCCCTTGTCACCCTTTTACATATATTGACAAAAACGGCATAATATATGTAAAATGCTAGAGAATGCCAGACTATTTGTATACATATTATATAATTTGGTTTTATTGATGTTTTGGGTTTAATTTTCCAGTTTTATTTAATATCTAACATTAAGATTTGTTTTTAAATATGGGATTTCATTAGAGATTTTTAGCAGTTCAGGTGCCCTGAATTTGTTTGTATCAATATATAGATAAGCGTATTGTCAGTTTGAAGATTATTATAGTGCTTGGATTTTCTGACAGCAGATCAATTACAGCGCAGTGTCAGTTTGTATTCCTTATCTTCAGCTTCTTGCAGCGTTATTTTCTTTTCGAAAATTATGTCTAAACATATTTTATAAAAAAAAACCCACTTTTAATTAGTCGGTCATTACATTACATTGGTTTCTTGGTTAACTGAACACATTGAAAGACTTACTTACTTTCCAGTTTCAGACCACTTTGTATCCTTGTGCCACAAGTTAAATTTAAGACCATCACAGAGTATGCTTGAAGACTCTGCCTACTAAGTCTTCAGTCACGGAGTTTTAAACTGGGAATCTATGTTAAAGTAATTCCTTCTCAGTGCATTCATTTTAAAGACAACTGTATCAAAAACAAATTCAACCCAAATTTCTCATATAATACTGCCAAGTTAAGAAGTTAAAACAAAAATAATAATATTTCGTCATTTTTTTTGTAAAATGTACATTTTAATCTTAAACTTTACAAAAAATTAACCATGTTGACAACATTTGTTAACATTCCAGTATTCCTTAGGAAATATCGCGTAGAATACTTCAGACTGCTAACTCCAGCGGCACAGGCCAGCGAAATGGCGTCACTGGCCAACAAAATGTTGGAACGCCGTTCGCCAATCAGCGTCTGGTAACCCACGCGCCAACCGACAACCGAGTCAATAGTGAACCTTTCGCAGGACGCAGTAGCCAATCAAATGAAAGGCCAGTCAACAGAGTCTCGCGCTGCCAACCAGAGGATGGGCAGCCTACATCAATTGGACTACTGCGACATTTGGTCTCTTTGTACTTATTCATTCTGTAGCCTGACCATGGAACTTATAACTAACGTCTATGTGTGTTTCATGTGACACTANCTCTTTGTACTTATTCATTCTGTAGCCTGACCATGGAACTTATAACTAACGTCTATGTGTGTTTCATGTGACACTACCTATTTAGCCGTGTCAGAAACACTAAAGTCTTCTACACGTTTGATTACAATTTAAAATACATTCATCAGTCTTGGTACGATTACAAAAAGGTGTAAGGCATACATATAATTTTTTTTTCAAACTTATTTGGTCTTAAAACGGAGGCTATACCGCTGCTTAAAGTCAAATCACTCTGAAATTCTTTTAACATTAATATATTACTATAACATCAATACTCACACATAAAATTGAAATCTATTTTCAGTAGTCAACCAATTNTCTTTGTACTTATTCATTCTG
This sequence comes from Clitarchus hookeri, assembly GCA_002778355.1. Lineage (NCBI taxonomy): Eukaryota > Metazoa > Arthropoda > Insecta > Phasmatodea > Phasmatidae > Clitarchus > Clitarchus hookeri. The sequence goes on from NQII01001371.1 coordinate 680,802, forward strand.
TAGCCTGACCATGGAACTTATAACTAACGTCTATGTGTGTTTCATGTGACACTATCTATTTAGCCGTGTCAGAAACACTAAAGTCTTCTACACGTTTGATTACAATTTAAAATACATTCATCAGTCTTGGTACGATTACAAAAAGGTGTAAGGCATACATATAATTTTTTTTTCAAACTTATTTGGTCTTAAAACGGAGGCTATACCGCTGCTTAAAGTCAAATCACTCTGAAATTATTTTAACATTAATATATTACTATAACATCAATACTCACACATAAAATTGAAATCTATTTTCAGTAGTCAACCAATTTTCAAATTTAACTTTTAATAAAATGTCAATACATGAAAAAAGGTTTCCATATTATTAGCTGCCAACGTATTTTTGACACTCAGGTCTATGCTCATGTTAACGTTTATGCAGTCACGGTTTTTTTTAATTGTCTACTGCAAAATAATTTAGGCAATCATGAACAAACTATTCTACAAGTTTCTTCACTGGAAGCTGATAACGCCTGTTCGGATTTCTGGAAACAAATTGCGCCCTGAATAAACTATAAAATAATAATTGTTGTGTGGCTGTTTTCCGCTCATATAACAGAACCGCAAAAAAAAAAAAAACCCCCAGTGAGACACAGGCTAAGTGCCAATAACAGGTTGTTATGATGCAATATATTAATTATCGGAATACGCCGTTCATTTTCTTTCGTTCAGCGGGGCTCTGTAAAATATTAGTGGGATTCAAAATTAAAGCCTGGTAGTTTGTTTATCCGGTATTCGGTAGCCGTTTCACGAAATCTTGGTTTTTTTTACTCATCAGCATTAGTGATAGAAGCTTTCCGAACTGCGTCGACAGTTTTTGTTCTAGAAGGTTTGATTATCATTTACTACGACGCAGTTTGGATAGCGTGGGAAGAGCGTGCGTGGCGACACACGCTATGCCCATATTTGGTTGCGTTTGATGCTCTGCGGAGAGGGGGGTGGATAGGCACGCTGCGACAAATNGGATAGGCATGCTGCGACAAATACTCGTGTGGCTGTCGCCGTCCAGCAGTAGACTCTCAGTGATCCAGCAGTAGACTCACAGTGCTCCAGCAGTCGACAACCAGTGACTCGCCGAGGCCGCGTCGGGCGTGGCGCATAACCCCCACACCGGCAAACTGGAACTTGCTCATTTAATTCTCAGCCGGTGTGGGAGGTCGCTGCCTCTGTATCTTATTGCAATGCAAGTTTGCAAGACATAAATTAATATTCAATAAACGACTGTGGCGCTGTTCTGTACTTGGCTGTTTATCTGTGAACCTGTTCGTACTCGGCATACCTAAATATCGTATGTGAACTGTTCCAATTGATTAATAAATAAAAGTATAGAACAATTAAATCGGAACTTGACATTATTTCATTGGCGCCTTTTTAAAGCTTTTCATGTTTCATTTTGCTACCACTGAGCTAACCGAGTCCTGACTTCTAGCCGTCATCACAGACGCTGCCATGTTAAAAATATGGCGCCATAACACGAGGCTGGAATGTTACAAGGTACAAATGTTGAAGTGAAAGTGGTGGAATGGCGTCGCTTCAGCTCCACACTTCTAAAATCAGTATTCGATCACCACGGATCGATTTGATCTCGGATTTTACGCACATGAAATTCATAACGGACGTCGTTAATGATTGATGAGGGTTTATCGGGTGATCGCTTTCTTTCACGTAACCTGCTCCATTGTTCTACGCAATAATTATGTATTATTTTGTTTTAACCTTTTTGAGGACAGTATAGTGAGAAAAATGGTCATAAAATAATTTTTTCTCACTAGATAAATTGAAGCGTGTTTGGTGACAATATTGCATTTATTTGCCACAAATAAACCAATACTTTGTTTGTTCAAAGAACTCCTTCTGTCTGTGAGAATACATGCCTTGTTCTCTTTTATCTGGATATATACTCGATATTCACTTTACCATGGCAGGATTTTTGTTTTCTTTTATTACAATTATAAGTTTTAGAGTCAGGATTTTTATTGTATGAAGATTGTCTTTTAAAATTACTTTATCTTATTTTATTATAATTGATAATTATCTGTGTAGGTGACTCTTTGCAAGCTACCACAGACGACTGAGCGAAAACGTGTGTTCAATAGAGATGATCAAGACTATCACAATTTTTTTTCCACCAGTGTGTAAATATTAAGGGGAAACGAAAGCAAAGAGATTAACACAGCATGTTTAACTGGTTGTGATATTTTTTTATTTCTGTTACTTACAAATAAAGATTTCGGGAGATTTTGAGTTCAGCAGTAAACGTCAAAACAATTATTTCAGGAAAGTAAATTTTAGTATCTTACAAATACATCTAAACATTTATGAATTGCGCTTTTTCAAAATTATTTTTAATTTAAAGTGATCTAGAATTCTTAAGCATCAGAGGGAATTTCTTCACTGATTTAATCATACAACCTCATAGCCTAATTCAGTAACAATAGCCAATATATTTGGTGTCTAATGCAAACAAACTATAGAAAAACTGTGCTTGGAAACAAAACATTTTTGAAGACAATAATGATCAAAATCACTTTGTCAATTATCCTCTATACGTAATTTTAAATATACCAGATGTTAAATTCTTAGCATAATGACCTACTGTCTTACACATAGGTGAAAACTGAAGGCTATGAAACCACATTAAATTAAACTTAACTTCTATTTAACCATTTACAAAAGTTACTTACACGTAATCAGGTATAAAATAATTAGTTACAAGGCAATATTTTATTATTTGACTAACTTAGAGTAAATTGAAAATAGTTTTCATTTATTTACATATTTTAAAAAGTTTACGGTATTTTATAACTTTAATACTGCCACAAAACCTTTAAAAGTAGGCTATCCATTCGTCTTTATTGAAAGGTGAAAATTTTGTACAGATTTATTTTGGGACCTTTTTGAACAATTGTGTTGTCACATATCTTCGCTGACTACGAAAAATAATAAATAGGTCTTTTATGGGGTATTGGAACCTTAATTACCTATTTATTTTCTTCAGAATATTTTTCGTAAGGAAACAATTAAGGTTTAAATGCAATTATTACAGAGAAGTTGAGAAATAATGCAATTACAGAATTATTGTTTTAAATTTTAGGCCATCACTTTACTTGACGGAAATTTAGCCGCCTCCGTTTGCACCAGCAAAAACGGCTCGAAGTCCGTATTTGAATACTTATGGAAAGATCTCACGATGATGATTCAAACGGGGTTAAAAAGGTGGAGCAGCTATATTTCACGCCCAAAATCAAGCATGGCTCAAAATTTTCTAAACACCGAGTGAGTAGGCAAATTGCTCGGAAACCACTTTAATCGGGAGTTACTCCATTCTTTACTCTTTATGCACATCTGCGACATGTGACACTGTCTATATCACGCCATAAAGATATTCCTACAGTAGAATGATTTCCGTCTTCTGAGTATGGCACCATCATTGACTCAAAAACTGCTAAAAAATACTGTCAAAATATACGTGTTTCAATAATGATGTGATATTTCTTTACATTTGGTTTGAACCAGAAATACGCGCTTTTACGAACAAGTGATGTCCGTACCGTCAGCTTTATCGCGGCCCGTCCATGCAGTAGCTCCACCCGCCTCCTCCGGGTACCGATGATGTCATCTTGTGGTGGACTACGTTGTACGCGCCCGAGGGGAGAGGGGAAGGGTACGAAGGCGAAGCATCCGCGCTCAACAACTGGTGAACAGTTCTTGGAATTTTCTAGCATCGCACACTGATGAGAGAGAGAGAGAGAGAGAGAGAGAGAGAGAGAGAATCAAGGGAATTTTGAATTCGAGACTTCTCCGGAGAGGACAATACAAGCTACTATAGGCTGTTCATGGTAAAGTGAGCACTTTTGAGGCCCTGATTACTTTTTATTTCCAGCAATTGTTTATCCTTTAACCACATTTTAAAATAAATATTGCCATTTAAGTAATAAACACATTGTGTATATTACACCGCACTCGGGAGATAACGTCTAAAGCTAAAATAAAATATATTCATTGACTAATATTTCAAATGAGAGAGCTTTCAAAAGTGCTCACAGCCTATAAAATGTTCGCTTATTTCAAAACGGCGAATGAAATAATGATTATTTCAGCTGACAATCTTGGAGTTCACGTAGGTAAAGTAAATTAACTCTCTGTGTGTCTGAGGGCGCGGGGATGGCTTTTGCACTCCAGGACGAAGGTAACCCACATGAAGACAGTCTTCTAAGGTGGGACCCATACGTGCCCCATGTTTAGCTATAGGAATGAAGCAGCGATGGAGTGAATCGACGGGGAGAATGGAAACACCGGGATAAAATTCACTGGGCGTTAGGAACGTCACCCACACACCTCACGTGTGGAGATCAGGACTTGGATCATCTGGGGATTGAACCTCTACATTACCGATGCGCAGGTCACATTACAGCAACTGGAAATTTTCCGTATTTAGCGTGAAGAAGCTTGGAAAAATAGCCTCACTAGAACTGTATCACATGGCCTTTTCAATTAATGTAGTGGAGAATCGAGTTTATTACTAAACGGCACGGTCCGTTAGCAAATATGTGGCGTTGATTTTCTGGAGATTCTTCGTCGTTAACGGTGCAAGGAAACGTTTACAACAGATGCACTATCAAACATTTTTAACTTGGGAACCACTGTTGCACTGGCACACATATCGGATTGGTGAAACAAGGAGCCGAGCCCACCCCCCTCCGAAAAAAAGAAACTTTAAAATTAAAAAGCTTACAGCCAAATAATTTTAACATTTATTTCATTTAAACGTTTTAGATAGAGAAAAAAATTGGGTGAGTTGGGAGGATTTGGTTAGCACGTAACAACGAAGTTTTGATTGATAGTGAAACCAGGTGAAGATGGAGCAGCGGCGGAATTCAAGGGCGAGGGAAACGGGAGTGCCCCAGAGAAAACTCGCCGAACAACGGCAACGTCCGCCACGTTTCTTACATGTTAAAATCCAGTTAACCGCTCCGAAAATCGAACCCGGTTTGCCTGGGAGGCGAGTAGTCCGACAATTACACCACCGCGGCTCCAGAAAAAGTTGGTTTTTATCTTCCTTTACAGCTTTAAAAACTGCATCACCTTTGTGTTGTTTAACAAACCACTACTTCAGCAAAATAAAGCTGGTTTCGATTTGTGCACGACTGGCTGAACATAAGACGAATTCATTGACAATAAACACCACTTTTTCTTTCCCATGCAAACATGTCCTATGCACACGGAACTGATGGTGAACCAGACTATAGGTGCCGCCTAAACATCTCACTTATCCTTTTTGTCTACACAACTTGCTGTACTTGGAAGTAGGGCTGTGCGATATCCACCTTTCAATATCGTTTCGAAACTTGTTGATCATATCAGCATTGGTGTGATACATCGCTCTCAGAGAGTACTGAAAATCTATGGCGATATAAGGAAAATATCGATTACATTGATAACGCAAGTATCGGAATCTAAAATATTAATCGTATTGATATCGCAAATATCGCATACCGCCAACATCGCATATTGCCAAAATTGTATACCTTTAATATCGTGGATCGCTAATATCGCGATATATTATATATTGCCCTACTCTCTCGGACCGTATCAAACTTGCGATATTTCAGAAATATTATTTCGTAATCGATACATCGCAATATCACACAGCCCTACTTGGAAGTGAAGTACTCGGTCGAGTCCAGGAGAGTGCTTCTCATTCACTTTTATTCTCATAGGGAATCCAATAATGTGAGCATCGCTAGCCGAACGTAGATGAGTTGACGATATTCTAATAGGCAGGCAACCACTACAGTTGATGGCATGGCGACGTCCACCTCGCTTATTGTTTCCACCACGCAAATCGGCTCCCGACAAGCGGAAAATTGAATGAGAATCGCGTTTCAGGTAACGTGTGTGACGGGGGTGTGTTTGCAGTGCTGCTCGTCGGCCCTCGGCGAAGAGGACTTGGACATGCGAGGAGCCGACCTCGACCAGTTGAAGGTGTGCCGGTTCCGGCAGTCCGTGCTGCCGGTGGAGGCGTTCCCGCTGTACTCCGGCTTCAACTGCCTCAACTACAACGACTACCGCGTCTTCGTCGGTGACGAGAACCCCGCCGCGACCACCTGCACGCTGCACGTCCTCGACATGAACGTGTCCTACCCCTGCTACCAGGTCAGCGGCAGCCGTGCGATAGATGCGCGGACAGCTACTTGCGCGGATTGTTTATGCCTGGGCGATTGTTTATGTAATTCCAGGTCGTCCGCGCAAAAGATTTGGCGCAGATGCGCAGACCATCACTTGCGAACACTTGAATAAAAATAATTAAGGCGAGACTCTTGTCCACTCGTGTATTTTTAGGTTGTGCCATAGGGAGGTGATCATCTGTGTGCCATTATTTTTACTCTGCTATTTTCTCTTTTACAAAGAGTCAGCAAATTGACCATTGTGCTTTTCGATGCATTTATTCTATGGGTTGTTAAAAGCTGCAATCTCCTTGCAGGTATTATTCTTAGGCTTATTTTTGAAGCCTATACCACCTTAAAGCTAATGGTGAAAGAGTTCAGCTTGGCTGACTTTCTTTAAGTGGTTCTTTTTGCCACTCTTCTCATTCTCTGCTATACAGTCAAAGAAATTTACTGTTTGTTTCGCGTTTGGATAATGCTTTAATTAAATTTTTATGCCACTTGGTTGTATGCAAACGATGGCCAAAGCAAACGTAAACACCCGATTATAACAAGCACCGATATACATGTGACGAGCTTGGTATTCTCAAAGTGAGGCCATGAATGTTACGTGAGCGCAATGCCGCACACAGTAAAACATTTATGTACTTGGAACTAACAATCCGGTAGAATAATACTGTGAGTTCACAATATATAGTATTGTAAATCCACACCATTTCACGTGTACAAATATAGCACCTTCGTAGCAAATGTTAAAATGCTTATGTGGTTACATAATCTCACTAACAGCTTTTATCACAGCGTATATTTCCATTTGCACGATTAACACCTATTCAAAATTTTAATAAAGTGTTGTTGGTTATGTTTTCTGAAAAGGACTGCATTTGTTTCGTATTTTAAGTATTCGCGAAGAGTGTTGGCAGCTGTCTCCAATATAAAGGAAATGCATCGAGGCAGGTCAATGGAGTTAAACACTTTTCATAACAATACATACTCAATAAATTTAAATTTAATAGGTTCGTAATAACATTTGTACAAAATTTCGGTTACATTTCAAATTTGCAAAATTTTTTTGGAGCCCCTTGAGGAAATGTTTTGGCAACTATAGTTGCGCCGGCCTTAGAACGGACTTGGCTCCGCCTACCCAAATGAAAGAGAGAGAGAGAGAGAGAGAGAGAGAGAGAGAGAGAGAGAGAACAACTTGCAAAGCTCCAACCATAGGCAGCTGGCAGGCGGGCAGACGAAACTGCAGGAACTCCCTCCCACTTGCCTTACCACCGTAGTCCGATTGTTTCTTTTCCTGGGGAGAAGTAGTTCAACATTGGCAGATCTCCCAAGTCCTAAGTTACAGCAGAGCTACTATAGTATATTTGTTCGAGGAAGCACAAAAAAGTACCCTACAGTGAGCAGGTCATCGAAGACACTGTTTGGTATTTGACTTTTATTGAGAGGGAAATTCACAGCACCGCTACACCATACTTAAGAATACGCGATTGAAACATCCCTTTTTATCGCGAACTCCAACCGCACATCCCATCGAAATAGCGTCACTGACAAGAAACATGACGCAAACGTCACTTTCCAATCAGCGGCTGGTAATTTACTTGCCAGGAGGAGTATCAATCAATAGGGAATTGCAGGGCGCAATAGCCAATCACACAATGGGCCGACTTCTAGAACCACGCGCAGCCAATGAGTGAATGGGTTCGCTTTCATCAAAAGAACCGCAATGCCATTTCACCTGTGTGTTCTTATTTATTCTGTGGCACCGCGGTTTACACATTAAGTAATGAGAATTTTGACGAAAGGGGAACAAAGAACTAAAATAAAATAAGTTAAACTCTTTAATAGGCTGTTCACGATAGAATGAGCCCTGCCAAAATTTTCCTTTCCGCCAATTTCTATGTTTTTGCCACTTTTTAATATAAACAGTGCCATGCTACTAATAAACAACGTGCATTAATTTCACCACTCTCAAAAGTTACTGTCTGAGGCGGCAATAAAATATATTTATTAGTGGTTAACGCCGGATGAGAGGGCTTAAAAAAGTTCTTAGTTTAGCCTGAAGCTACAACCGTCTCGTTTCCGGAAGCCGTTATCAGCTGACTGCGCCGGTGATGGTTTTCAGTTCGCATTCGAGGAATATTCTCTTGGAGTTCGTTAATATGAAATTTTAAATTTTTTTCTCAGTAGATTGAGATACTATAGGCTGTTCAAGGGTAACTGAGAACTTCTGCAAGCGCAGCTGAGGATATCATTTTCTTTTCTTTTTATATCCTTCTGCCACGCGTAAAATTTCCATTGTCATAGACCTGCTCACTTTATTCATCCATCATCCAATTTAAACCGCGGAAACGATATAAATGTAAATCTGATACAAATATATAAATACGTACATATTTAAATGTTCACAGAAGAAGAAACGCTTATTTCACGGGACTTAAATTTAATCATTACATTCTTAAGCTTTAGTACAATTTTATTTATTCGCTGTCAATTTAACTGGGAACCTGCATGTCAGTATGTATTGTAGGATATATTCAGGTTATTGACAGTGATTTTTTTTCCTATGTTGAAATCAGAAGTACTTACGTCACCTTGAAAAGCCTTAGGCCGTGTCTCAATTTAAAGAATAATCTTTCCAGGGAGAACTTTCTCGTACAACCTGACGAGAAAACTGATTCACCCTCTCTCTCTCGCTCTTTATCTATCTCTCTCTCTCTCTCTCTCTCAGTGAAATCGAGAAACCACTCTCTCTGACGTCACGCAAACAGTTGATGACAAAAGGCGCAAAATAGTGCGAAACTAAAATAACGACCATAGCTTAGATATGAGAAATATTTTTTAATGTTCAAAAAGTTTCACAATCACAAATAATAACAGCACTACCAGAATAACGGTTAGGTCATAAACTCCTATTAATTTTATTTCAATAAATTTCCGTCATGTTATAGCAATTGCATGTGCACACTGCGCAAAGCGACAAAAAGTAGCATGGTGAAACTGATACACTTTGTCAGAAATTCTTACCTGTATATTTATAAATACGTATTATTTGAGTTATTTAGATGATTAAATCAGTTACAATTATTCACGTACAGGTTTTGGCGACACGGTTTTGGCCTGGAAAGTTACTATAAACTCATTTAAACGCTGATACATATAAAACAAATATGGCGCGTGGTCAGATAGTGCGAGAGCATAACATCTTGTTCTCTCTGTGCTCTCGCTCTTTCGCGCTCTCTCCGACGAATGTAGACGACCAGAGAGTGCTCTTTGTGACATCATTATGACGTGTTCGCGAGCGTGAGGGCATAAGAGAGCGCTTTCTGGGCCAATTGAGACACGGCCTTAAACTGCCCTACGTACATATATAAAAAAAACGCCTAATTCTTGCAACTATCAAACCGTGTGCCGAACTGACCAATCCCTCTTGTTAATACGACATAATTCGAGAATTCGAGGAAGTTTTGTTGTGGAAATTAAATATATTTATTTGGTGACGGTTACTAGCATGGTGGCGTGTTTTCCAGCGCGGAAACGACACACTGGCGTTCAACCCCATGGACACGGAAGCTTTCAACGAGCTGTCGGTCAAGTTCAAAAAGTCTTCTGACGCACAGCGTTGGCAGCGGTGCTACCAGGCGTCGCTGCAGTGCTGCAACAAGATCGTCACCACGTACGGAGCTCAGCAAGGTGAGCTGTGTCTTTCAGTAGATCTATCTGTCGCTCTGAGAAGGCTCGATGCAGTGATCTGGACCCAGGCACTGATCTGGACCGATCTCGCTGGCTGCGCACAACCAGTCTCCGTGTCCCAACATTGAACTGCTTTTCTACCAACACGAGTACCAAAAATGGCGTGGATTGGATTTGAGGCTAGAACACCGTTTAGTAAACAAGTGTTTCGAGATATTTGCATACTTCCTCTGGCCAATTTGTAATACAGTTTGATTAAATTAAAATTGATTAAAGTATTTTATTCATATAGCTTGTCATTTAAAAATTAAGATATATACAAACATAGTGGTAGTAAAATTTCAGAAATGTATTTTTTGTAGACTCATAGTTTACTGCTCATTATGTTGTTTATAATAACCATATCAATATTTTAAGCATTAAATGTTGGAATAAATGTGATATTTATAAGGGTATTTTAATCAAAGTGCTGTTAAAACAATAGCTTAGTTCCCTGCTTTGTATTCTAAAAAAAGTTGGCAAGAAGGTAGGGTAGATAGGTCTCTAAACGTTTCGTCTACAACGAGGACAATAGTAACGAATCAAGTTGCTCTAACAGGAACGGAGAAGGAATTGGCAATGCACTGTAGTAATGAATCATTCCAGCACTCGCCTAGAGTGAATTCAGGAAACCATGGAAAACCGAAACCAGGATGACCGAATGCGAGTCCAGTGTTACCACTGAGCCACCTCGCTCGGAGAGAAAAAAAGGAAGGGGGAGGGAAGGTAGAGACAGGCTGTTAAAATACATGCATTTAGGGTGAGTTTGTTAATAGATTTGGGCGGCCCTTAACATCGAGGTCTTGAGAGCCGATGAAGATGAAGCGAGTTGAGTATGAAGCAGCGCCGGAATGCAAGGACGGGGGAAGCGGGATATCCCCGAGAAAATCCGTCGACCAGAGGCATCGTCCAGCACGATTCCAACATGCGAAAATCCGGGGTCGGCCCAGCCGGGAATCGAACCCGGTTTGCCTTGGTGGGAGGCGAGTAGTATGACCACTACACCGCGGCCCCATGCATTTAGGGATAGGGGATTATTTCAAAGGTTGTTTTCAAAAACTCACATTTCACCGCGAATGACCAAGGTCCTATAGTAGCCGTACATAGATCCGGTGACCAATTTAGGTATCACTGCAGTTCTTATTCCCATATGCACAAAACAAAAAAACAATTGCATTTGCCTATTAAGAATTTTTATATTACAAGACAAGATACGGGCTTTCTTTATTCTTTGCAAACATCACTCCACTCCGTATAACGCCACAATATATGTGGCTACGAGCATGGGCTTAGGTCGCGGTCACACGGGACACAGAACTACAGTAGTTCACTTCAAACATGTTCTATCCTGTACACGGTTACACTGGCTCCAAGCTTGTTCTTATCGCATGCGATGCTTCCTCAAAGTAAACTGCTTGTGTAATNCTGTACACGGTTACACTGGCTCCAAGCTTGTTCTTATCGCATGCGATGCTTCCTCAAAGTAAACTGCTTGTGTAAGAACCTCAAAATTGCTAATAAATGACATATATCAAATCCGACTAACGCTATTCACGGATTTGTTGCTTTTCTTTACGTAGTTTCTGACATTTTGCAAATAACTAATTAAAATTCCCAACTTTCAAGGGTGTGTCTCTTCCTTAATAATAATCACGATAGGTAATTTTACTTAGTTTCTGACATTTTGCAAATAACAAATTTTAATTCCCAACTTTCAAGGGCGTGTCTCTTCCTTAAAAATCACGTTAGGTCGTAGGTCGGATTATTTTTATACCCAATTTTCCTTAACGAATTATCTTAAAAAGTTTGTATAGTCTATGCTTGGTTACTTTCAATTTTTCTGAAGCCCTGCCAAAGTTATACTTCAAGACTATACTTCCGCCTAATGCAAAAAAAGCTTAAATAATTACAGAAAATGACACCAAAGGGACAACGAGCCACATCCGTGCGCACTCGGATTAATAATCTTTTGCATATAACTATTTCTTACGAGGTATTGCCGAAACACATATTTTCTCTGCTTGTATTCTTACCAATCACAAGTGAAATACTGTATTATAATTTATTGATAAACTGTAAGTAAAATTTCCGTTTGACCAAAGATAAGATATAATGTAAACAGAAGAATAAAACGTTTGTCATACGTGAGATATTCAGGATACCACCAAACACGTCATACATGAAATGATTTTACAAAGGTTTGATTCAATAAGTATGAATATACTGCGAATAGATTATATCCGGAGTTCAGGATCATCCTGTTTATCCACATTGACAACCTCAGTGTTAATGTATCCGCACTCTTGGATAAGTTGATGTAAGAAATACCTAGTTTACCACGAAGCAGGTGTAGCTATTGAGGGGGATCAGCACCCACCATCCTAAATTTATAGCGCTAAGTTCTATTTCAAAAGGTTAAAAAAAATTTTCTTGACGCGAAGCATAAATAATAATTTTTTCGTACCTTAGCAAGGTACCTGGCAACAGCCGGAAAGAAAAAGGTGGTTATTTATTGCGGGCTACTGTAGAAATAAGACTAGTGAAATCAGTTAAGCAATAAAGGCCCTAGAAAATCGAGAAAAGAACGCCTTCTGCCTCGCAGATCAGTAAAATATAAAACAAAGTATATAATGCAGGGTGTGGAGAAAATTCCAAGTTGGTGGCTTTTAATCGCCCTTAACCCTTTGAGAGTATACGCATATATATGTATATATACACGGGGCTACTTTATTGGTGAGAATTTTTTTGCTCTAAAAGACAAAAAAATTACACTCTAATAGTTTTACTATTTCGCTGGACTTAATCGGAATATAAGTAAAAATTACAGTTAGTCAACATTTTAATTCGTAAGAATAAAACTGTTATTTTTAATGTTTCTCAAATGAACACGGTGAACTGTAAAACNCTGTACACGGTTACACTGGCTCCAAGCTTGTTCTTATCGCATGCGATGCTTCCTCAAAGTAAACTGCTTGTGTAATAACCTCAAAATTGCTAATAAATGACATATATCAAATCCGACTAACGCTATTACCGGATTTGTTGCTTTTCTTTACGTAGTTTCTGACATTTTGCAAATAACTAATTAAAATCCNCTGACATTTTGCAAATAACTAATTAAAATCCCCAACTTTCAAGGGTGTGTCTCTTCCTTAATAATAATCACGATAGGTAATTTTACTTAGTTTCTGACATTTTGCAAATAACAAATTTTAATTCCCAACTTTCAAGGGCGTGTCTCTTCCTTAAAAATCACGTTAGGTCGTAGGTCGGATTATTTTTATACCCAATTTTCCTTAACGAATTATCTCAAAAAGTTTGTATAGTCTATGCTTGGTTACTTTCAATTTTTCTGAAGCCCTGCCAAAGTTATACTTCAAGACTATACTTCCGCCTAATGCAAAAAAAGCTTAAATAATTACAGAAAATGACACCAAAGGGACAACGAGCCACATCCGTGCGCACTCGGATTAATAATCTTTTGCATATAACTATTTCTTACGAGGTATTGCCGAAACACATATTTTCTCTGCTTGTATTCTTACAAATCACAAGTGAAATACTGTATTATAATTTATTGATAAACTGCAAGTAAAATTTCCGTTTGACCAAAGATAAGATATAATGTAAACAGAAGAATAAAACGTTTGTCATACGTGAGATATTCAGGAAACCACCAAAGACGTCATACATGAAATTATTTTACAAAGGTTTGATTCAATAAGTATGAATATACTGCGAATAGATTATATCCGGAGTTCAGGATCATCCTGTTTATCCACATTGACAACCTCAGTGTTAATGTATCCGCACTCTTGGATAAGTTGATGCAAGAAATACTTAGTTAACCACGAAGCAGGTGTAGATATTGAGGGGGATCAGCACCCACCATCCTAAATTTATAGCGCTAAGTTCTATTTCAAAAGGTTAAAAAAAATTTTCTTGACGCGAAGCATAAATAATAATTTTTTCGTACCTTAGCAAGGTACCTGGCAACAGCCGGAAAGAAAAAGGTGGTTATTTATTGCGGGCTACTGTAGAAATAAGACTAGTGAAATCAGTTAAGCAATAAAGGCCCTAGAAAATCGAGAAAAGAACGCCTTCTGCCTCGCAGATCAGTAAAATATATAACAAAGTCTATAATGCAGGGTGTGGAGAAAATTCCAAGTTGGTGGCTTTTAATCGCCCTTAACCCTTTGAGAGTATACGCATATATATATGTATATATACACGGGGCTACTTTATTGGTGAAAATTTTTTTGCTCTAAAAGACAAAAAAATTACACTCTAATAGTTTTACTATTTCGCTGGACTTAATCGGAATATAAGTAAAAATTACAGCTAGTCAACATTTTAATTCGTAAGAATAAAACTGTTATTTTTAATGTTTCTCAAATGAACACGGTGAACTGTAAAACCTGTTGCATTTGTCGCGACACATTAATTGGGGCACAGTCAAAGCGCAACTTCATTGGTCAACGGCCAGCCAATAATAAACGCTGCAGAGTGCGATAAGCGTGTGCAGTGTAACCAGGACCAATAGGACGATGGTAATTGAAAATACAAAGACCTACTCAACTCACATTTGTGCAGTGGAGGATATAGGCAGCTCACTTCAATCTTGCCGTCAGTGCCAATACATTTGTGCCGTCCTCGGTTAAGAAGTCCGCCTTCCTAGCACTTGAATTGTCTTGCATAGTGTTTGAATTACACTGTTTACCGCGAAACTATTCAACACGCGTCCAATGCGCTNAGCACTTGAATTGTCTTGCATAGTGTTTGAATTACACTGTTTACCGCGAAACTATTCAACACGCGTCCAATGCGCTTATCTAGGAAAATAACCCATACTTCAGACGAGGCCTGTTGAGTGCTTTCAAGACGGCAGGCACATTGGAACCACCATTTCAGACTCCGANAACCCATACTTCAGACGAGGCCTGTTGAGTGCTTTCAAGACGGCAGGCACATTGGAACCACCATTTCAGACTCCGACACATCTAAAAACGGGTTATTCAAAGCGACGTATCTCATGATATACGAGTCACGTACATGCAAAATACTCAAGGGCTATACACTGAACCTTGCCGCAGACTTCGCACCAATAAAATGATGGCTTGTAAGTGCCATGGCTATAGGCAACACGACGAGAACACTGCACGCCAGTTCAGAGCCTTGCCCTTATCGGCGATGACACACTTGATGCGCGTGGCAGTGTAGACCATGTCGCACCCGTACTTGTGATCCGGGAAGGCNCCTTATCGGCGATGACACACTTGATGCGCGTGGCAGTGTAGACCATGTCGCACCCGTACTTGTGATCCGGGAAGGCGGTCGTCATAATGTAGCTTTATTTAGGCATGTTGTGTGCGTGGTTGCAGACGCCAGTCGCTGTCCTCAGTTGTGGGATGGCTGGGACTGCTGGGAGTCCACCGCCGAGGACACGTTTCAGACCAGCTACTGCAAGGAGTACATCTACTCAGCTGATGCCGCTCCTTCTTGCCACTGTGAGTACCTACGGCAGTAGAAAACAGATAGAGAACCGCGAGAATAACTCACAGACGTAAACCACGTGTTTTACACACAAACATAGTATACTTTCTCCTTTGGCAAAGCTAATCGTAAGAAAAAAACAATATTAAAATAATTTACAAATAAAAAGTTTAACTAAAAAACAAATTAAAAACATAATTTAAAAAATGCAGTAGGTNAATATTAAAATAATTTACAAATAAAAAGTTTAACTAAAAAACAAATTAAAAACATAATTTAAAAAATGCAGTAGGTAAATTTATGCAATCAAGTTATAAATGTATTGCATTTTCATTTGTGAATATTTTGGCATATGTTTTGGTTGAAATATGTTATCTCAAACATTTCTTAATTTCTTGCACAAAAATTGATTTTTATTATTTTATTATTAATCTCTTTATTCGCTGAACTTGTTTTTATTGTTTTTCNTTTCTTGCACAAAAATTGATTTTTATTATTTTATTATTAATCTCTTTATTCGCTGAACTTGTTTTTATTGTTTTTCTTAATCATCTTCGGCATTGCAGAAAGTACAGAAAATTTACGAGTTAAATTCATCCACGCCGTTACCAAAGATGTGCAAAAACGGTAAACCATGTGCTTGATCATCGTCTTGCACAGCTGCCGACCTCTGGCCATGTATGTTGGAATACAGATCTATCGTTCTCTCCCTAGCTGTCCATCACTTCTCTTCCTCCAGTCCCGAATCCTTGACCTCCTCAAACACCTTTCATCGACGTGCCATTGGTGGCCGTCTGCTAGACCGATAATATTTCGTGCCAGCGACTACCCTGCATGCACATAAAATTCGAGCCCTTTATTGCTTCATGCACCACCATATCCTTCCAGATCCACTCGTACGTATTTGTGTTCATAATGGCGTAACGTAAAATCGAGACTTGATCTCTTAGACCGAGCGAGGTGGCAGAGTGGAAACATTCTGGAGACCCCGGTTGCAATACTCGGTCGTCCCATCATGATTTTCCGAAATCATTCCTGGTGAACGCGTATTTTCATTCTGTATGATTCAGAAAGTACGTCTGAAACCTACCCCCCTCCATTATCAAGTAAGACTGACATAGCAATTACTAATGTTGTATATAATAAAAAAATCAGTAATAATATTTACGCATATCCATGTTAGCTACGAAAGTAATCAATTTTTATAAGTAAAGTAAATTTACATAAAATAAATTATAACAAAGCTTTTTTTTTTAATTAGTAGGGTTTAAAAATTTCCTTACATGCAGTTATAGTAATTGTTATGATTATCCTACCTCACAAAAGTTTTCTTGCAAAATGTGTTCTCTGAAAAAATTTCAATAAGTGAGTAAATTTTAAAAATAAATTTAACAGTGCTAGAAAATATACTCTTTCATCGTTCATATGCAACATAAATCGTAATTTTCTGACAATTTAATAGTGTGTGTGTACTACTTTTGCTTTTGAGTTCTGCGTATTGGTCAGTCAGGAAAATGCGTCATTATGTATAATTCAAGTATTTTTCTCATGGCGCCACCTACTTTTCAACCGCGTATATCACTGTTTCGTCCTGTAGTCCTGTAGTTCTTATAGTCCATTCATGTTTATTTCAAACTTTTCTGAAGCCTTGCTAAAGTTACTCTTTCAGGCTATTTCTCCACCTCATGCAAACTAAACTACTTAACTATTTCTCAAAAAATACATTAAAGGGACAGTGCACTGCAGTTGTGCGGACTCAATTTAATAATATTTTCAATCAGAACTCTTTCTTACTAGGCGTTAACAACTCATATATTTTTCGCTGTTTCCATTCCTATTAATTATGAATGAAATATTGTATTTTGTAATAGGCCTAAAACATAAGTAAAACTTAAATTTAATAAAAATAATGTATTTGTATGATAACAGAAATATAAAACGCTTGTATTTCATGGTAATTTTATGAAACTACCAAACCCGTCATACATAGGGTGGTTTTTCAAAGGTTTGATTCAAGAAGGAAGTGTGAAAATACTGCGAATACACCATATATTCTGTGCCTGCATTTGACTCTCAAAAGTCTCTCAATGCCAGTTGTGGGGGGAAGGCACATTTTCANCTCTCAAAAGTCTCTCAATGCCAGTTGTGGGGGGAAGGCACATTTTCATTAGTCTTTATTTAACACCACGAAAACTGTAGTTGTAGGGTTAGAAGCCGAGGAGTCCCAGAAGGTGTCAGGGAGGGGGCTGCCAGAAGCACCATCGTTGTTGTTGCAGACCCGAGCAGGAAGCACTGCTTCTCGCGGGCCTCCACCAACACGTCGCGTGCACAGTGGAACCAGACCACGGACTACTCCGGCTGCTCCACCAAGTCGCGGCTGCTCGTCAAGTACACCTTCCATCTCGCCATGCTGGGCGTCTCCATAGCGCTCTCCTCACCCGCCGTCGTCATATTCTTCTGCTACAGGTACGTCTAGCGCAGCCTGGCGCTTGCCTGGCGCTTGCCTGGCGCTTGAACTGCGCTGCTGTGTGTTTCAGACCTTGTTTTTTTTTTACGAAACTTTTAAATGTGCCCCCATTATGTTTGCCTACGAAAAGACGTCTTACCCTAGACGAGGGAGGAATGGTACTTCAAAGTTACCATGCATGCTGTAAGTATTATTTCGGAGCCTTCCAATATAGTTAAAAGCGGCTTTCTCAGACTGCCGTATATTAAAACATACTAGCCGGACACGTGCCAAACTACAAAAAAAAGCCTGTATTGACCTTCGCTACAGACGTTTCATCAATAAAATGATATGGTCACCGCTGGAAGCCCCATAAGTACACGCAGCACTACGAGAACACACTGTACGCAAGTTCAGAGCCCTGCGCGTAATGGCGATGGCGCTTTTGTAGCGCGCGCCAGTGTAACCCTTATAGCTCCCGCGCCTCTCGGCCAAAAAAATTAGAAAAACGATACAGGCAGGCGCCACCCTTGACGCTTTGAGGTCTGGCACGCTTTTATAATCGTTAGAACAAGCTAGAAGTGAGAGGCCTATATTCACCACTACAGGGAAACCAGTTCTGTTGTATGTACACAGATACGAAAAGGTAAGGCGGTTCCTTTGACGTGGGCGTGCCCATTATCTTATTTGCTATGCGAGGCTCTGGGAACGGGCCTTGTGCCTGATTGCGTGCTGCTGAAGGTTCCCAATCAACTGGACTGCCAGCTGACGAGTAGGCTACCAGACGCTGATTGCCATTTTGCTGGTGTGTGCAGCTGGCGTTCGCTGTATAAGTGGATGTTTCACTTCTGTATTGTTAAGTACTGTGTGGCCTCGGTTTAGTCCACACCACACCAGATGCGTTTATTGTACCATACAACGTTCGTTATTGACTGGCTGTCAACTAGTAGAGTGCCGTGTTGACCATGCCCCAATAAAATTTTATTTCTTTTATGAAAGGATACACTATTTATCGTCACATTTTAAGCACTCATACAAAAATGATAATTTTAGCATACTTTCCGAAGGAAAGATAGTCTTATGAGATCATTTTCTTGCCTGTTTCTGCGTGTGTGTATGTGTGTGTTTCCCTCCTAAAAACTTTTGAACGCATTAACAGAATTTCACCAAACTCGGTGCACATATATTACTTAGTAAGAACATCCAACTTTTGTAGTTTTAGACTTCGTCGGGTGCTTATTTTCAAAATTGCTACAATTTTAAAACTAAGGGCGATGTCATAATATCTCGGGAACCATGCAACAGATTTTAACTAAATTTTGTACTGTGACAGTGCATCATGTAAGTATCGAGTTTAGAAAAGGATATAATTTTTGGAAGACCATTTTGGAATACAGGACTTCATGAAAAAAATAAAGCTTTAAAATTATTACTCCAAAACAACTCAAGCGATTCTCGCCCAATATTGCATGTGAGTAATACTATGGTAGGCCATGCAAACATAGGACTTAAATGAACAAGGCACTTATTTCCAAAACGATGACTTTACAAATATTTTTGCCTTATTTGCTATAACAAACCGTCAGGCGAATTTCTACCAAACTTTGTAAGCTGAAAGTATATACTAATAGATAGCCACTGCTATCCGCCACTTTGTAAGACAGAGTCACATGAAAAAATATAAGTTTTTATATAATATCTCAGGAAATAATCGATTCCTACCAAATTTGGTAAGCAAGTGGTATTCCAGATTTAAATTTTTAAGTGAGCCAGACACTTATTTTCAAAATGGTGGTCATATAAACACTTGAGCTAAGTATGCTAAATCTACGGAACCACGGAAACAATTTCAACATAATTTTGTATACTGGCAGTATATGCAAACATCAAATGGGCTAATACATAATATCTTTTCTCCGCCATGAAGATAGCACCGCTTACAAAATTAATCTTTTCTGTCCTATATTGCGGAAAAATTATACAATTGCCACTATATTCACGCGTNTAGCACCGCTTACAAAATTAATCTTTTCTGTCCTATATTGCGGAAAAATTATACAATTGCCACTATATTCACGCGTAAGGTATACTTTTGTAGGCAATCTACGATACATTTATATGATATAGGGGTTAGTCACATATTTTCAAAATAACAGCAATGAATTTATTTTTCCAAAAAATTTCACCCGTAATGTATAAATACTGCCAGCAGTATTTATGACAATCATCTAATGTGCGAATACATTATCTTTTTGTGTGCCATTTATGGAGATCTTCACATAAGGTTTGATGCCTTATCTCGGCGACCACTATGTTGGGGACCAAACAATCGAGTCCCATCAAATATTACATGCAAATAGTGCTAAGGCAGGCCCTGTAAATTACATGTTTTAGGTAGGGCACTTTTTTAAATTGCGTTAAAATAAATAATTTAGATTAGTATGTTATATCTATTAAACAACAGCGTACATATATCCCACTTTGCTGACATTTTTGTAAAAGATTGTCAGGTGACATAATGGAACAATTATGTAATATTTCCGGAACTATTCAACTAATTTATACCAAATTTCGCATACAAGTAGTGCTACAGAAGGCCATTTAAACTTACATAATTTAAGCGGGACATACACTGACTTTCAAAATTGTGGCCATATAAATAATTTATATAAGTTTGTAATTTTTATTAAACAATTCAACCAAACTCCGTATGTTGACAGAATCGTATACACAAGCGTTTTATATTTCTGTTTACATGAAAGTAGTTTATTTATACTTAAATTATAGTATCTGATTTATAATTTATTTGAATAAAACAGTGGGAAAGTAGGTGTTTGGGTAATGCCTAGTAATAAATAGTTTTCATGCAAAATATTATTGAACTGAGTGTGCCCCAATGCAAAGCGTCGTCCTTTTGGTGTCATTTTATAGACTTGATTACACTTTGTTTGTGTGAGGTGGAGGAATACCCTGAATGCAGAACTTAAACAAGGCTTCAGAAAAGTTGGAAGTGGATGGACTTGACTGTGTGTGACGTTGTCTCGTGTTCGCAGGAGGCTGCGCATTCCCCGCATAGCGCTGCACAGGAACCTGTTGATCGTAATCATCGTCCGTTCCGCACTCACCATGGTGCAGATCGGCGCGCTGTCCTTCAACAGCCTGCTGGCCACCGACGAGGTGAGTACTTGGCACAGAGGGACCAGGGTAGGTGAACATCATTCTCATTCGGTACCGTCGAAATCTCGTCTTCCTTTTTTCTCATCATCGTTAAGGGTTCCGCCTGCCCGTTGCTATTTTGAGCGTCTGAGACCTCAAACACGTGAGCTCTAAGGCCTACTCTTGCTCACCAATCACTTGCCCCACCGCCTCTATGCGCAAGGCGCTTAACTNAAACACGTGAGCTCTAAGGCCTACTCTTGCTCACCAATCACTTGCCCCACCGCCTCTATGCGCAAGGCGCTTAACTGGCGTGCAGTATTTCCGTAGTAGACTCGCCTGAACGTTGTTTTAAGCGGCCACCCTATAATTGTATGGTTCGGTTTTAAAGATAAAAGTATTATGCGTATCAAAAGACCACTCTAAAGTTTCTGTAAAGAAAATTGATCAGCTAATACTGGTTATGAAAACACCCTTTTTTTTTTTAAACTCATTTTCATACCCAAAGCATAATCTTTTGAGTTAAAATGAGAACTTGAAACTTTTCTTTGGGCACGAAACGTATTTTAAAAATGCTTCTGGTGTTCAGACACTACCACAAAATATCCATCAGCTATTGAATTACGTGTTTTATACCAAACCTCAGCAATGCACATCTTGGGCCACCCAGGCGAAGCCTTTAACCCTTCCAGTCTCAGTGTGACTTTGCACTGGAAGTGACTTTGATGATCTCTACTGAGCACGGGAGCCACGGTGGCCACGGTGGCTGAGCGGTTAGCTTGCTCTCCTCCCACCAAGGCTAACCGGGTTCAATCCCCAGCCGGGTCACCGGATTTTTGCAAGTGGGAATCGTGCCGGACGATGCCGTTGCTCGGCGGGTTTTCTCAGGGATCTCCCGTTCACCCGCCCTTTCATTCCGGCACCGCTCCATTCTCACCACAATCACCCTCATCGGCTCTCATGACCTCGCTGTTAAGAGCCGCCCAAATCTCTTCACTCACATTAACTCACTCCACTGAACACAGCAGAAAACGGCATCCAATACGTGAAGTCCCTCACGTGGCAGGAGATCTCGTTCGTTGTTGAGAATATCTCCCGTAGTCGCATAAACAGCTGCTGCCAAAAACACAAACACATACTTATTGGTTCCGTTATAAGAGAAGACATCCTGATGCTAGTACAGTGATTGCGAGGATTAAAGTTTCGGTTGTCTACAATGGTGGCTTGCCGGTGGACACATTTTTATGGCAATTAATGTAAATTTTATATATTTTATAAGACGCTACGGAAAAGTATTAGGTTGTATACTCTGCTACTAACGTTACTGTAAATCTACCAGATAATTTTTACGTTCATAATGCGACATTGTGGGCCGGAATTTTTCGCTCGAGTCTAATCTTAATGCTGTAAAAATATTCCTGAACTAGCTACGCAATTACTGCAATACACTCTGCACCTCAGTCAGTGATACAGTTCAAGTCTGATGACAAATTCAACTATCCACTAGCGTACCATTGATTCCCATCGGATCAAAGTGAAATAAATACTATTCCAAATCACCGGTCATGCGTGAATTTCACTTGTTTGTCATTCAGGAGATGGAGGATAACTGAAGTTGTTTGTCATTCAGGAGATGGAGGATAACTGAAGTTGTTTGTCATTCAGGAGATGGAGGATAACTGAAGTTGTTTGTCATTCAGGAGATGGAGGATAACTGAAGTTGTTTGTCATTCAGGAGATGGAGGATAACTGAAGTTGTTTGTCATTCAGGAGATGGAGGATAACTGAAGAGACAGCTACGTTTAGAATTTAATTAACTCGGCCGTTTCTTCCGTTGCCCACGTTAATTACACACGCAAAGCATGAAAACAGCTTCCTTCAGTGACGACAGGTACGAAGCTTCTGAAATTGCAGCCAGTTCCCGTCCTCACTTCAAGTTTGTATCTCATTGTGTTGGGTTCCTGTGACTCTCAGGTTTTGCAATAGCGTACGCAAAAGTTTGTTTCTAGTCAATCACTCAGCTCCATTGTAAGAATCATTCATAGATCAGAGTATGCTTCTTGTAACTTTGAACTACGAAGGCGTGGGACATAAACTAACTTAAAATACGTTAACTTAAGTCTGGGTTTTTGGGAGGTCACAAAAAACTATAAATAGGGCATCTTAGATAACGGGTTTTGTCAACTTATGTGAGTAACTATTTTGCAATATTGGTGCATATATTTTGCATAATATCTTGCACCGTGATAATATATATAATTTTACGGGGTTAGAAATAGCTTAGAAGAAATGCATCGCGCTGGTAAAATATGCGCTCTCGTAGTTAATAAATAAAATCAATTCTTTCTTCGTTCTTCTCTATCGGCGTCCACAAAATAGTAAAATACGACTGACTTATATAGCCTTAATATATGTACCACGCACCCTTAAGGCCGTGTCTCAGTGTAAAGAATCCTTTCCTCAAAGAGCGCTCTTTCACATTATCCATCCAGAGAGCTTTTCCGTATTCTCTGCGCTCTTGCATTCTCTATTTTGTAGGTGCAGTTTCTTTCTGGTAAAAATCCACAATGAAGACAAGACCCTCCAACACATACATGCAAAGTTAAAATAAAAGTTCTCTACTATCCTGAGGCATGTTTCAAATTTTCAGCATTTGTTTATAGGTGAAATTCCTACTGCAAATTCGCGTAATACGAGGGGGAAACCACAAATAATTGCGCAAACGCCAGAAAAATGGCGGCACTGGTCAGCAAAATGTTGAAACGTCTCGTTCGCCTATCAGCGCCTGGTAAACTACTCTCCTGCTGGCAGCATGCATTAGCCAAGTAGACACAGAGCCCGTTCCCATAGCCTCACGCAGCCAATCAGAGAATAGGCACGCCTCCATCAAAGGAACTGACACTTAATTTCGTCTGTGTACATACACTTATCTACTCTGTGGCGAAATGTTCTTTGCGCGAGCAATAAACACCNAAAAAAAAAAAAAAAAAAAAAAAAAATTGTTACCAACTAAAAGAATCTACAGTTAAAATAAGCACTTGTATAGAAATTTTGTGTAGGTTACTTACGACATTTTAACATAACCTCTGTCTGCAGTAACCTCAACCTAAAGTTGTAATTAAACATGGCCGATGTCAAATAGCACGAAAGATCGCAACGAATATACAACCTCGTTCTTTCGGCATTTTTTTGCCCTCTCGTAGCAAATTGGGAATACCAGAAATTACTCTCTAGAACGTGATTACGATGTTGACACGAGAGCGAGAGCACGAGAGAACGCTCGTTGGACCAATTTACGCCATATATCATTTTGAAGAATACTCTTTTCAAAGAGCGCTCTTTCATATTGCCCAGGGAGAGGACTCTTACGTATGCTCTTTTCCCCCTCTCTCACTTTATTTAAGTCAACGGTATCTTTTCTTGGTAAACAAATATAGCATACAATGCCAGAGTAGATAAGTACTAAAATACGAAATGTCATGGCGGTTCCTTTGATTTAGGAGTACCCATTCTCTGATTGGCTGCTCGAGGCTCGGGTAACGGGTTTTGTGTCTGTTTGGCTTCTGCATGCTGCGGAAGGTTCACTGGGCCACCGGCTGGCGAGCAGATTACCAAGATTTGATTGGCGAACGGCGTTCTAACATTTTGATGGCCAGTGAGGCCATTTTCCTGGCGCGTGTGGCTAGAGCTCGTGGGATAAGCGACTGTTTCACCTCTGTATACTTAAGTACTCTGTGACCACGTCAGAACTAATTTACTTAATTCGTTTCCAACTTAACAAGCAGTCTGCATGCCGGTGTGTATGGTAGCGTTAAATGGCAATGATTTTTTTTTTCAAAGGTTTAATGCAAAAGTGCTGACTTACGGTAAGGTTAATTCTACTCAGGTTAGGCACAAAACGAGTTTTCTTATGGGAGAGTTCGATAAAGCGAAAATTTCCACTGCTAGGTGCGCAGTGTTCCAAACAGGTCACTTTTAATTAAAAATTTAAGCTACGTGAATAATAAAAGATAAAGCTTTCAATTAATTACGTAGTTATTTTGTATTTGATTTGTGATCATTGCAATTATTTAATTTTTGAACTTAGAAAACCGGGAAAATCTTGTATACATGTGACACTAGCGCTCACCTAATGGCAAAAAAGTTTAGTTTTCAAACTAAAAGCATTGAGTTTCCTAACTTGGTAGAATAAACCTTACCCACGGTAATAAGTGTATACAATTGATATGTTTTGATGTGCAGTTATCGGTGATGGACGAGAACGGGGTGGGCTGCAGGCTTCTGTCGGCGTTGGTGCAGCTCTTATCGAACTCCGTGTTCGCCATGATGCTGGTGGAGGGCATCTTCCTACATCGCCTCATTGCCGCCGTCTTCAGGTCGGAGCCCAACATGATCTACCTCTACACCGCCGCTGTAGGTTCGTGACTTTCACTCACTTTTGACGTTACCAAGTTATACAATGAGAAAAAAGTTTGGTGGAATAAAACCAAGTTTGGAGTAACCAAACTAATGCTTAGTAAGGGTATAGATAAACCCAGTGAAAAACGTTCAATAGGAAACAACAAGTAAAGCGGTAAAACTTGAACATATTTAAAAGTACGTATTCATTATAAAAATATTACCTATTTAAAAACATTAATATTTCGCCAGTCGTTGCTTTATCCGAGCTTGCTAAGTCACGTTCTATTCCCGGCGGGGCCACTTCCAGAGTTTGGCACGTGGGGATCTTGCTGGAAGATGCAGCTGATAGGCGGGATTTATCGAGGATTTCACGTTTACCCCACCCTTGTATTCAGGCGCTGCTCCATATTCACGTCACTTCACCCTCATCAGCTCTCAAGACGTAGATGTTACGAGCCGCCCAATTTCCTCCAATCCAAAGAGTCACACTGACTGCATCCTATGCGAAATGGTTGCCGTAATAAAAGGGATGCCGATCCCCTAAGATAGACATGCGTTCAAGTGTTTGACAAAAGGTGTTTTTATTTAACAAGAAATCTGTAACAACTGCGGATGAAGTTTTATATTTTTGCATTCCGTTTTCACACACAAAGGCATGCGAGTGGTTGAAAAATTATTGCTGCTGTTATAACCCATCGCAAAGAAAAAGGACCGCCGCTATAATTTGTGCTACGAACGTATTACACACACACATACACACAAGGGTTAAAGTATTTATAAATGCGACATATATCACAGATTTAGTCCATTCGCGGTTACTTTCAACTTTTCTGAAGCTTAAATTCATCAGTTTCACGCAAACAAATCCTAACGAAGTCTAGAAAATTATACTAAAGGACAACGTACCGTATTTGTGCGCACTTTGTGTAATAATATTTTGCATAATAACTATTTATTACTAGGCTTTACCAGCTCATCTATTGTTGTTTATATAAATTATAAATGAAATGTTATAATTTATAGATAAAATATATGTAAAAGTTCAATTAAACAAACATAAGGTACTTTTACGTGTACAGAAGTATAAAATGCTTGTGACATATTACATATTTAGGAAACAACCAAACACGTCATTCATGGGGTGATTTTTCAAAGGTTTGATAAAAAAAGTATTAAAAAATCGAGAATAGACTGCAATTTTTTTTGGCTGGACAACAATGTCCGCACCGTTTGCAGAAACGCGCGTAAATATTAAGGCGCCCGTCTACTTGACGCGCGAACTGGGCTGCAATATGTTTGTAATACACACTTTCAAAACAAGCTATATCATGTGTGCGCAGTCGGTTTGCACTTAAAAGAAATAACACTTCAGACTAAAATGGAATACAACTTTGAAAACATCACGCTTATTGCGAACACTGTTTTGAAGTTCTTCAACATACGCAAGAAAATACATTTTCGGACTGTCGTAGCTTAAAATATCCTGCGCGAATTCCCGCGAAATTAGTATGGGGACTTGATTTGATCTTTGATACAGATTTTCCTCCAATGAACAGCTAGGTCACCATTTAAAGTTCCATTGGTACACGAAGCACAACGAGAGTATTGTATGCCAGTTGAGAGCCTTGCGCGTAGCGGCGATGGTGCATTTGATGCTAGTGACAGTACTGCCCTTATCGTTGCGCCTCTCGGTCTCACAAGTGGAAAACAGCTCCAGGGACTCTTTATGAGTGTCACGCAACGTTACAAGAATACACGTTACAAGCATAGTTAGCGTCGGGCAGTATTACACGCTTACCACTGGAATACATGCGCCTTGTCACTCTTCAATTCATCCAGTTTGGTTTATGCTGGGGGAGGGAGTGCATGCATATCGTATATCAACTATATGGAACGTTTCAGATGGTCGACATTTGCCCACATGCAAATTGTATACGGGCATCAGATTGAAGGGAGGGGGGAGAGGACGCTGCATTAAAATTGTTAGCCAAATTTTCGATGGAAAAATTGTTCTAAGAGATCATCATTCCTGTCTATGTGTCTACGTGCGCGTTTGTGCTTTTCCCCGTGTACTGAATTCCACCCATCTCAATATACGCAGTAGTTATTTGTGAGGACATCCTACTTTTATGATTTTCAGCCATACCGAGTGCTTTTTATTAAAAAAAAATCGGCAGTGTTAAAATTTTTCAAAAAATTTTTCATATCTTAAAAACCACTGAGTTTATCTAAACAAAATATGTTATTTTAACAATTACAAATATTCGTGTTGTGTTCAGAAACCTATATCTTATTTATCCGTCTTTCTGGAAGATACCGTCACAAACAATTCTTAGACACCATACCTCGGGAACAAACGAAACGAATCCAGAAAGACATGGCGTGCAAGTAGTACATATACAGTTCACCTGAACTTAAAATTTTGAATGTGCAAGGCATCGTTATAATTTTTTTACATATTATATCTCTGAACTATCAAAACTTTTTTAATCCAACTATGTGTGCTGACAATATTTAATTGTATAACTATACAAATGTAATGCCTTTTCAGTTCTCCGTTTTGGAAGAAAGCATTCTGAAAAGTTAATCCTTAATACCATATGTGAGTAACTTGTCAACCGAGTCCCACCATGTTGAATATGTAAATATTTAGTATTATGGAAGGCCACCTAAACTTTTTATAGAACAGTTATTTTCACAATGGAGGTCTTGTTATTTTTGTATTAAAAAAATTTACTTACAATATCTTCAATCGTCCACCATTTACGATTAAACGTCACATATCAGGATCTTAGCTAACGATTACCTTCAACTGTGGAAAAATTTCTTCCACTTAAATGGATTTTTCCGGAATACAGTATCATACCATAAGCCTACGAGCACATCATCAAAAATACTTGCAGGTAGACCTTTTTGTGAGTTAGGAGTATTAAGGTGGAGCGTAATAACTGAAGAATTCAGCGCTGATGGTGGCAAAGTGAGCTGAAAGCAGTGCAGTGACGAAATGCGGTGTTGAGGGAAACGGGAGTAACCCGAAGAACCCACCGGACAGCGACATCGATGGCCAGGTTTGCCACATGCAAAAATCTGGGTTCGATCCCGCCAGAAATCGAATCCGGATATCGTTAGAGGTGAGTAATCTGACTACTACAACACCCGGGTCACTTTACAAATATTGTTCAGTTTAGCAGTATAATATCTAAAAAAAAATCTGAATTTTTCTAATATATTTAAGGACCTATCCGAATTTTTGCGAGATTTTCAATACAGCATTACATTATCCAGAAATTGCAGCAGTTTTTGTTTGAAAAATTGTAGTGTTTCAGTAAAGATTTGGAGAAAATTTTTAATATTTAAGATACACAGAAACCATTCCTTTTTTACTGTGGTAGTTTTTGGTTATAAAATATTAGAATGAAATTTTTATAAATCACCACATGTACATCTAGCATACTTTACAGATTTTATCTAATCTGCAAGTGTGAGTCAAGAACTAAAAGTACATATTACAAAAAACGTAACTTTCTGCGATGACACACTGATAAACTAACACAACGTTATACGTAGAGGAAAGTAAGCTAATTAAATTAACCCAATAATTTCTTGTTTACAGGGTCCGCTGTTGAAGAAGCTGCTAGAGCGCTTGTCTCCCACCTAGGCGAACCGGGTTCGATTCCCGGCCGGGTCAGTCCTTGATCTTCGCATGCCGCTGGTCAGCTGGTTTTCTTAGGGATCTCATGTTTCCCCCGCCTTTGCAAATGCACATCGTTTCACCCTCGTCGGCACTCAAGACCTCGTTGTTAAGAGGCACCCAAACCTCCTCTCCATTCAAGGTCTTCAATTTATTAAGTACAAAGGGCCACAGGCGTGAATTTAGAGCGATGTATTGTGTAACGTGTGTACGTTTGCAGTGATAGCAGTCCTTCCTATGATACCGTGGACGGTGCTGCGTCTGGTGAAGTACGACTACAGCTGCTGGGCAACGGGAGCCGCCGATCTCGACTGGATAAACAACGGCACCCGCGTCGCTCTCCTGGCGGTGAGTTGTTCCATTTATACAGAGCACACTTGACAGTGCAGAAGCGAAACAGCTGCTTGTACCACGAACTCTAGACGCAAACTCCAGCTAAATAAACGTCACTGGCCAGCGACGTGTTGGAATGGCGTTCGTCAATCAGCGCCTGGTAACCTACTCGCCAGCCGGCAACTGAGCCAACAGGGAACCTTTTGCTGCATGCAGTTGCCAATCAGACACAAGGCCCGTTACTGGAGCCTCGCGCAGCCAAACCGAGAATTGGCACGGCAACATCAAAGGAACCGCCAATCTATTTAGTCTTTGTGTACTTATCGACTCTGATATTTTTCCTAGAGATCCGGAAATTTTGCGAATTCTGCCGGTACCGACGTGAGCTTCACAAACCTCTGTAAACTCCAGCTTGTTCTATGGTGGCTTATTTTGAGAGAATCATTTTCCTCTCCGAGAAGGTATTACGCAATGGTGAAAAAGATTTTGAAGGAGTATACTGATGTAGGGAAATGTTACGTTTCTGTTGAAGTAGTTAGAAGCCCGTTCAACAGGTCGCATCACTATTAGTGTTTTTTTTTTGTTTATTCTATTCAGGTTAGGAACATAACGAGATTCCTTTTGGGAGAGTTGGGCATGGGGAAAATTTCCACCGCAAGGTGCGCTGGTGTTCCAGAGAGGTCACTCTAAGCAGGTGGTAAATGGAGAAATTCTATATATTTCTGTTAAAGCTCATGTTGGACTGGAATTGCGATATAGATATACTTGCCCCTGCCTAAATATTAGGAATTAACTTTATCTGTTAACAATTATTTAGGTCTGCAATGAAGTTTAACAAATAATCATACAAATTTATTCACCTGTATTTTCCATTGGGCTTTCTTAAATACGCCCATTTTAGTAAAAAAAAAAAAAAAAAACCAATTATTGAGCGAAATGAATATCGTTGCCATCAAAATGACCTTTTCGATTCTTTTGACACATTTAATTTTAGTACTCGTTTGTCACAGCGTTTGCTAAATTCAGTTTTAATGTAGAATATTAAACAACAGTGGACATATTTAGTTGATTTTCTACTCTAGTCCCCACTCTAATTAGATGAACAAAGTTTAATTTCGTAAGATCTTAGACAATATAAATCAAAACGATTTTAAAATTAGAATTATATTTGTATTATGATAAACTGCAATTATTACGTTGTTTATATGCAAAACAAAGAAAATTTGGTACACATTAGAGAAACATGCATACACGTATTTGTGTGTGTATATATACATACACACAAATACGTGTATGCATGTTTCTCTAATGTGTATACGTGTTTTTATATATACATATATATATATACACAGTACACATACAGGATTGATATGAACTCTGCCAACAAACTTAGCAGGTGATTCCTCATCAAAAAAGTTGAATATATATATACTAGCTGACCCGGCAAACGTTGTTTTGCCATAAAAAGTATTTCTAGTGATAATAGTATTAGAAAAAAATAACTATAACTTATTGTAAGTGTGTGAGGATGTGGGTTGGTGGTAGATATGGGTTGGTGGAAAAATAAGGATTGGTGGTAGAAGGGTGAAAATTTAGGAGGGTATGTTTTTTTTGATGCCACATCATAAAAAAATAAAAAATAAAAATTTTGTTNGCATTACTGAACGTCGAAGTCCAAAAAAAAAAAAAAAAATGGGTGCGGTTATCAACATCCTGCCATAAAAAGGGATGAGTTGGCATCTCATTTGTGCTTTTAAAAATGTAACTATCTGATTTATTTGGTTTATTCTTGGGGATTAGTAATCTACTCTAGATGGTAAATGGAAAAGTCGTCTTGTGTTGTTAGGTTAAACGCTTCCGTTTTCGAGAAATTAACGCATTATGATCTAACACTCCAAACTTTGCAGTTAGTTATGCATTAATTTCTTGAAAACGACGGCATGTAGGGTTAAAATTCAAGGCGATATTTTTTAAACATATACAGTCGATTATTAATCCACAAGCAAATACCAAAGAATGCCACACATTTACTTTTGTTAATTTGCATGTTGGTATCCAGTAAATTCGTTTTTCGGGTCTCCATATTCAGCCCGAGTAGAGCTGTAAATTCAGTTTTTTTGGCAGATGTTCCGTATTTTGATATTAGCAATTTTTTGGGGCGCCTTTGTGCAAAAATATTTACTTATATCCTTACGTGAACACTTACAGCTTTATTGTTTCGATTACTGGCCACGTGTCTTTGCGAGAAGACATTTTTTGACTTGACTAGGCAATTAAAAACTAATACCACTCCGGTATAATGTTTGCTATTTGTGGACAGACACTAAAGTCGCGTAACAATTAAAATAACCCAGTCACGAAAGTTTAGCGAGTTAAAGTGTTGTGAAATAACTTTTCACGAAATATTTTTGTGGAAATTAGGTATTTATAAGTATTAAACTATAGACAGTTGGCGTTTTTTTAGACTTTTAAAAGCCCCGCTTAGGATATATTTCTGTGTCAATTTTGTATCACTCGGAAAATTACCATGGTAATGGGCCCATTCACTTTTTACATGCGTCAAACAAGTGAAACTTTAAAACGAATAGGAATACAAATGTCTTGCTGTCGTGTCTGTTCGGGCTCTTAAGTGCATAAAACAAACAGAACCTCCAACGGAAAAAATTCAGTATTAACAAATTTAGCAATTGTTCTTTAATAATACAGAACACGGAATTACTTTTTCTAATTCGCTGCTAACTTTACACAGCGTGTGTTAAAATGTATGCAGTTATGGTCAACGACTTCTTTCGTAGGTCCATACCAAAAATGCTCAGATATTTATGAAAAGCTAATATTATTGTGGTGGTGGATAGAAGCGACGCACTAACACCTTGTTTTCAGAGTCAGTAAATGTGTTTCTACCCCAAAATTTTAAGAGTGTTCGTGTGTTGTTCTAACAGATCAACTTCCTCCTGATGCTGGACATCATACGGGTGCTGCTGACGAAACTCAGGGGAGTCAATTCCTGGCATTCCGACAAAATAAAGTGAGTGCTGAAAACTGTACTGTATGGAACAAGCATATGAAAATGCTTGACATAATACAATAGTCAGAATTTGCAGTTATATGCTGTTCACGGTAAAGTGAGCAATCTTGAAGCCCTAGGCACTTTTTTCCTGTCAGCCATTTTGATCCTTCCACCACTTTTTTGAATAAATATTTCCCTGTAAGTAATAAACACAGTGTATATATTTCACCGGACTCGAAGGTTAACGTCTAAAGCTACAATACAATATATATATTAACTGTTATTCCAAATTTTCTGAAATTGATGACAATAGAGTACATGAATTACGTATTGTTGTATTTCTAACAGATGAGTTAAACCTAACAGGGTAAGGAAGGTATCATGAGTTGCTGACCATTGTTATGATTTTGATATTTTGCTGATATTTATATCCTTAACGGAGATATAGGGGCGTAACAGGTTACTGATAAGAGTTATGTAATGAACACTATATAAAAGAGATTTATTTATCATTAAGGTTGTACAATATTATTGAATGTGAACGGGGGGAGCTATACAAATATACTGAAATATTAAATTACATTATTTATAATGATTTTAACAGCCACGTTCTGAGTAAAGCCTAATTGGAGAGTCCCCACCTTGTTCATGATTCTGGAGGCTGATTAATATGGCGCAAGTTGACGGCCGTACACACCCATCTTCAGTGGTCTTCTCGTTCCAATGGCCCGACGACAAAAGACCCCGCCCACGGACTACACTGTCCTATATCGGCTGCATT
Source organism: Clitarchus hookeri (assembly GCA_002778355.1). NCBI lineage: Eukaryota > Metazoa > Arthropoda > Insecta > Phasmatodea > Phasmatidae > Clitarchus > Clitarchus hookeri. Next base: position 714,057 of record NQII01001371.1, read on the forward strand.
GTCCCCGTTTACTGGCCGGTGGAGGGTTCCTGTGGTTTGTGATTTCATAACTAATTTCAGCGATAACGACACGTATCCTGGATAAATAAGTGAAGGTGTGATCAGGCAGGCCGCTCAGCTAAGTGCCTGACCACAACTCGAACACCATACATTTTTAACCTACTTTCAGATGGACATATGGAGATCACTTTCCTGTCTGTGTTGTTTTTCTGACCTTGATGATGCCATTATCGGGAAGGTGCCAAGTTATTCGAAGTCCCCTGCTGAGCAGAAGTGTGTGTGATGAACTCAATTACGGGGGCATTTCAAACCAATTGTCGACCAGTGGCAGAAGTCAAACGAACGTACAGAAACTTGTACTTTATCCTGTCGCCACACAGTAACACTAAATTGGCAGGTTTGCAATCACGCGTGGCCAGCTCATCATCTTACCACCAAGACGATTCGGATTTCAGTCCATATTTTCGAATGTGGGAAACGTGGCGGACGTTGCTGTGGGCTGGCGGGTTTCCTCGGGGCCCTTCCGTTTCCCTCGTCTTTGCATTCCGTTGTCGCCCTATTTTCGTCTTGTTTCAACCATTTTGGTAGCTTAAGATCTAGTTATTTAGTTTAATTTTTTGTCTGTCAGCGTTCTGCTGTGACCACAAACTTTTGTTTTCTGCACGTATCCCCATCACTGGTTTACGATTTGCCAGGAGTACTGTCGAAATACAGATCCGCACTGTTAGTAAAATAAACCAAAATATGACTTAATTTCGTTAAAACTTGGCCAGAGAAAATTTAATAATATCAAGTGCCCCGTCGCCACTAAGCGCAAGGCTCTGAACTTGCGTGCAGTGTTCTCGTCGCACTGCGTGTACCTATGGCAGCGGTGACACTATTATTTTATTGATGGAAAATCTGCAGAAAGTTTTAATGCATGGCCCATGAGTAGTTTTGTATATATCTGAGGCATATATTTTGATATGCAGCGGTTTGAAAAACAGTTTTTAGCCTTTTTGGAATGCTATGAAATTGTGTTTCTAATATGCGTGACGTCTAGAATGCATTCAACAGCCCTCGTCTGAAGTGTGCTTTCTTTTCGTAGATCAACACACTAGACGCAAATTTAATAGTTTTGCTAAAAAAAAAAGGTATATTTCGAACACACTGCAACGTAGTTCAAGCGCCATGAAGGCGGGAGCCTTAACGTGAAGAGTTGTGATATAACCTGGGTTTGACAGTCATGTGGGCAAACAACCGTTCAGTGTTGGGATTCAGGAATTTGTCTGCGCAGCTGACTTGTGCGTTCTGCCACGGTTTTGTTATGGCCGGTGTGTCAGGACTTAGGGCAGATCTGTCTTCGGCGCATGTGCCGAACATTAACTCACCCATCATTAATACGACTGTCAAAGTCACCTTGTCAACATTCATGAACGTGTATAATGGTCCGAAATTCCAACATATCTACCCTTTCACAGGAATAAAATACTTAGACTAACTTGAATGAAGCTGCATAAAAACTATGTTAGAGGAAGTGTAGAAACATGCCGAAGCACTTACTTAGATGAACGGTGTTCTGAGCTTACGTCATATTCACGTTTCAGAGAGCGTTATTGGAAAAAATGCAGTCCAATGTTGGAACACGTAGAGTGGTTATTGCACTGCTGGCATGCGACTTAACGATGTGGCACAGTGGTAAACGTTCGGACTCGCATTCGTGAGGGCCTGGGTTCGAATCCCGATTTTGCCCTCCTGATTCCGGGTTTCCATGGTTTCCTGAGATCGCTCCAGGTGAATACTGTGATGGTTCCTCACTACAGGCCATGGCCTATTTCTTCTCCGCTTCTTCTCTGAGCAACTTACACCGTCTCTAATGAACTGCCTACTCTCCTTCGTATTCTGTGTGGGTGCTAGGAGGACGGCGCGGTCGACGCTGTTCCTGCTGCCTCTGTTCGGCGTGAACACACTGTTCGTGGCAGATAAGCCCTCCGTGATCCCGTCCTGCGACTGGGAGAACGCGTTCGACATGGTCACGCACGCCATGGAAGGACTGCAAGGCCCCTGCGTCGCACTGCTCTACTGCTACCTCAACAAGGAGGTGAGCTGCCGCTGCTACATCTTTTAAGGCTGCTCAAGTGCCTAAATTTTTTTTCTGCATTTTGAAGATATTTTGCAGTTTTATGATACAATATCAATAACTATATCGAAAAAATTTTCAATCAGTTTGAAAATAACTCTCGCATGATTCAGCCTTTTAACAGCAAAATCTGTGCCACACAAAATTCAAAAAGTAATACTANTTTGAAAATAACTCTCGCATGATTCAGCCTTTTAACAGCAAAATCTGTGCCACACAAAATTCAAAAAGTAATACTAGCACAAAGATTGATTTAAGCTTAAGTGTTTTTGAAGATTTAGGAACGCATACTAAGAAATTTCTTTGAAACGTGGCATTTGTTTCACCCGCGATTAGGGATTAACTTCTGGCTATATTGGATTTTAATTTTATTGTAAAACTTAAAATAAAATTACGGNTTTGAAAATAACTCTCGCATGATTCAGCCTTTTAACAGCAAAATCTGTGCCACACAAAATTCAAAAAGTAATACTTGCACAAAGATTGATTTAAGCTTAAGTGTTTTTGAAGATTTAGGAACGCATACTAAGAAATTTCTTTGAAACGTGGCATTTGGTTCACCCGCGATTAGGGATTAACTTCTGGCTATATTGGATTTTAATTTTATTGTAAAACTTAAAATAAAATTACGGCCGAACCACGGAAAGAAATTCCATGAAATTTCTTCATCTATGGTTAGACTACTCGCCTCCCACTTAGATGAACCGGGTTCGATTCTTGGACGGGTCACTCCCGGATTTCCGCATATGGGAATCTTGCCAGACGATGCCACTGGTCGGTGGATTTTTTCGGGGTTCTCCCGTTTCCACCATCTTTTCATTCCGGCGTTGCTCCATACTCACCTCACTTCACCATCATTGACTCTCAAAACCTCGATGTTTAGAGCCGCCCAAATTTTTTCACTTACTCATTCTTAATCTTATTATAATGACACTAACAACTAATTTGAACTGTAGCCAAACATGGTAATTATGCATAATTTGTAAATTTGTATGCCAATGCATATAAAATTCCCGTATTATCTGTTTTTAAGTTTGTAAATTAATTTTACATTATTATTGATACTTTTGTCAATGTACTAGTTAATGTAATAAAACAGAATTATAAAATATCCTAAAAATATCGAAAATAATTTTTGGTACTTGAACACTGCCTACCAAGTCTTCAGCTGCAGAGTTTACATGAGGAGAGGTGAGGCTTGGGCGGCTCTTAACAAAGTGGTTTTCGAATGCCGATGAGGGTTAAGTGAGGTGAGTATGGAGCAGCGCTGAAATGAAAGGGCGAAGGAAACGGTAGATCCCCGAGAAAACCCGCCACCAGTGGCATCGTCCACCACAATCCCCACGTTTGAATGGGAATCAACGTTTAAGTAATTCGTTCTAATTTTATCAATTTTGAAAATAATAGTTTCTAACAAAATGTAATCAACTTGACGTTTCTTAAGGGATACTGACTTTCACGTTAAGATATCTTGCCAGTATTTATGATTAATAGTTTTTTAAACAACACTATATATAAAAACTTACACTTCACAAATAAATAGTAAATAAAGATTCACTATTGAAAGTTTCTTAACGTGGCAGTATTCTCTGAGAAAGTTGTTTGAAATAGTTGACTTNCAACACTATATATAAAAACTTACACTTCACAAATAAAAGTAAATAAAGATTCACTATTGAAAGTTTCTTAACGTGGCAGTATTCTCTGAGAAAGTTGTTTGAAATAGTTGACTTTAAAGTTCTTGCATTGAAAATGAATCTCTTTAACATCGATTATCCATTTAAACTGCAAGGCCGCATGCTTGTCTTTCTAGTAAATTTATGTTTGTGAAAAAAAATTTCCTTAAGTACCCCATAAACCAACTAGCTATTGACCTTACACTGCAGTACATACTGTGACAATTAACAAATAACTGCATGCAGAGAACAAGTTTCCTATTTATTTTAACAACATAGAAAACAATTCTGGATGGCAAAACCAAAGAAAAAGTTTTGTATCACAGCAGTTGATAATTATTGATCACAATTAGTAACCAATTATTGATACACTTAATACAATTCATTACAACGCACCATTAATCTCGGAGCACCAAAGGAATATTTACATTATATGAAATGCATCTCGGCTCCAAGACAACCAACATTTAAATGATAGAGATACAAACTTTACTGCACCTTAAACCATTTACATTCTTTCTTGACTTTGTATATTTACTAGAACCCATTTGATTTTTAAAATGACAGAAAGGAGGGCAGCAGAAAATTGCCCATCAAAGCCTCATTTTCCTTTAAAATTATATTAAAAACAATTAAAACAATTACTGTGGGAGGCAGCCAAAACAAAAATTTTGAAATGGACTAGCACTAATGCACACCCAAGGTACAAAATAACTATGCCACACAAATTACCTAAACTTTTAAAAACTCTAGTGCAAACTTTTACATCCACGATTCGCCGTTGTAAGTGCCCCATTGCCCTGTAGGGTGACAGGAAGAAACGTCAGCTCAACCACATGATAACGGCATTGACCTCTGCAGGGCGAGGTAAAGTACGGGCTAAGACATCAGGTGCAAACGGAGATCTAGCATACGTAAAATAGCGGCGTAACGTAGCAGATGTCAGAAGGGCGTAAAGTAGACAGAGAGAGGCCATGTAAGGCCTTAAACTACCATGGCCAATCAATAGTTATGACGCACGAAGGGGAAAAGGGAAGGCAGGGTGGGAGAACACGGAGGAAAAACGAGGGGAGCCGACCGAGCAAAGAGTACACCACCGCGCAGAAATAGATGGCGGTAAATAAACATAACGTGACGGCCCTAACGCCGCAACCCCCACTCGAAAACCTGTGCCCTGGGGACTAGTCACTCAAAGTCAAAAATCCACGTATAGTTCACAGAAGAAACAGAACGTTGAAACTCAAACACATAGTAGAGTAGAAACGGAAGCGTATAATAAGGATATACAGTCTATAGGTTCATGAAAAACACAGTAACATGTAGGTCAAAGTCCATTTGCCGCATCTTCAACACGAGAGAGCGATCAGCTTCAACATCTTGCCGTCTCAGGAGACTGTGGCAACCAAGAGCCAAAGAGGCATCTAAACGCCAAGAGAGCCAGTCTCTTCTCGGGCGCAGAGGAACAGTATCACACATGAGCTAGGGGGGTTGCGGTAGGTGTAACTAGCAGGAGTCAAACCTCTTCAGTCCACAGATGTGAGCAGCTCCGAAGCAGTAGAAGTCGGCGAAGTAGGGTGAATTCAGCTCGGCTCAGTCGGAGGGCGGGAACAAAACAATTACAAAGGGATTTTAAAAAGGGGTGAAAATACAACGTAAACAACAAGGGAACAATGTAAGGATATAAACGTGCGCTTACATATTTATACAAAATATCAGCTGAATCGCAATTATATATACACCATATAAAATAAACAATCAATTACGTGGCACGTAAGTCTTTAACTGCGTAACATGAGCCTTGGGGAATGGGCGATTTGAAATGGGTGAAACAGGACTTACAAAATAAGGCCCTCTAAACTTATGGACCTTAAAAGGGCTACAACATTAGGGTATTAACTTCCCCTTCAAATCCCTTCCCAAATCTTCCAGAGTGAAATTCTTACAAAGGATCCGGTCCCCTACTTTGAAATTAACCGGCAATCTACCCTGGTCCATTTTAGCAACGACCTGCAGATTCGCAGCCCCAAGCCAACGATGGACCTCCTCCAGCAGACGATCACGCTCAGCATCACCAAGGGGAGAGGGAAAAGGCGGGATATTCCAGATGTTCAGTAAAGAATGATCAATATGAAGACCAAGGAAAGGGAGAGAAGGCGGAACTCCTGTGGAATCGTGGAGTGCACTATTAAAACCTACATTAATAAGATCTAGGTCCTGATCCCACTTGGTATGGTCCTGATAGTAAAATATGGTTAAACAGGCCTTTAAATTTTTGTTAAACATTTCTACCTGATTTACCCTCCGATAGAAAGGGTAAGAGGTGAAATATTTAATCGCCCAACGAAAACACATATTTTTGAAAACACTAGAAGTAAAGTATTTAGCATTATCGGTAACAATTTCGACTGGAGAACTAAAAACTTTTCAGACCTGGTCGGTAAGCGCCTTAACAATAGAAGAAGCTTTCGTGTTACGGATTGGCAACATAATAAAACATTTAGCGAGCGTGTTCAATAAAATCAAACTACACAAATCGCCCTTTTTAGATCTAACCAAGGGTCCAAAAATATCCAAGTGTACAACACTCCAAGGAGCCTGTGGTACCTGCGTCACCGCCTGCCTGATGTTGGTGTGCTGAACCTGTTTGCACTTCTGACATAAATGGCAGGATCGCACAAAATCCGAAACGTCGCCTTTTAGGGTAGACCAGGCAAATTTATCCGCGCTCTTATTAAAAGTTTTACTGACATCCAAGTGCCCATCTAACACCGAATCATGAAAGTAGGAAAGAACCATGGGCCTTAACGATTTCGGAACAACAAACTTGCGAGCACGTCCATTTTTTCTGGTGAAATAAAAAATACCACTTCCCTCCACATCGGGAAGCACCGCTCCAACTCTTAAATCCGATTAATATGTGTAGAGAAGTTACCAAGTTTGTATAGTAACGATTCTCAACATTCCCATCTTTGCAGCCTGATATGCGATATTTCCATACAATGTACAGGTTAAAAACCTTCACTAAGCCTCTTTCACACTATCAATTTTTTCCGTCAAACTACTTCCAATAAGTTTGGCCAAATAAATTTGGAAAGTTGTGACGTCATTGAAACATTATAATCGCCACCATGTAGTGTCTGGAAAAGTTGGATGGCTCCAATTTCCATTGTACTTTTTAAAAATTCGACGGGTTCTAAAATTTATTTGATGTTAGAACTGTAGATGACAGTTTAGGAAGTTTACCAGAATTTTTATTTTACAGTGAACCTATGGTGCTGGGATTGAAGTGAGGACACCAGCAATAGGTGGCCATATACTTAGGGCGGTACAGTGTTCTCGTCGTACTGCATATTTTTTTTAGTTGGAGGGTTCCTAAGTTACATATATATACGTGTATATATATATATATAATGTGTGATACCTTGAAAGTGCCATTCCGTTCTTGTCTGAGGTAGGTTTATTTTCGCAGGTAAACTTATTGTGAACATGTTTAATAGTTTTGTAAAAAAAAACGTGTTTGTAACATGCTGGCTGCAACGCAATTCAAGCGCCAGGAAAGTGACCGCATTAAAAGTGCTAGAAAGCCAAAATGTTATTGAATATTTTTTGGATTATTCATTGTTTCGTGATATATCACTAATATATTGTTATAGATACTAAATAATTCGAAAAACAAATTTTCATAATGTTTTTTGAGCAAACACACGAACTTTAATTTTGAATCTTGATTCATACAAATTGAAAAAAAGGCTGATTTAAACACAAAGTTTGGTTTCACCGAAAGTGTTTCTTATTGTCAAAGAAGTGGCATTTCTTTGAAATCCGACACTTGGTCCACCTCGGTAAGGGTTTAACAATATGCTATTTAGACTTTAAAATTTATCAAGAAGTCGAAATTGGATAACGGACGAAACACTTAACACATTTATAATAGAATATTCTTCATGACATTCTGATGACATAGATGTTTGTTTTGAGCTATAGTAGTCTCAAGTTTAAATTATGTTCAATGTTAGAGTTGTACGAAATATTATATATATATACATATAAATATATACATATATAGACACACACATACATGGTGTCCCATTTATCTTGACCACCCACAATAACTCCGTACCGGGGCTCCAACTGAAAAAGTGTTTCACACAAAGGTTGTATAACTGGAAGGTGGAAATAATACTGCTGGGGAGTCGCCAGCCTTAAAGCATTATTTATTAGTGAGATACGAGTACTAACATCAGTTTTTTAAATGACACCGTGTATCTATTGGTCAAAAGTTCAATGAAGCTCGACTAGACCTATTTAAACATGTAGCACAATGTACACTTTCATAACATGAACATTAAATACGACACAGAAAGTGGGATCTCCACTGCCCGTGTGTACTACTATACATATGGGTACTGCGAGAGGTAGAACATTCACATTAGATGTTCAAAGTGGTGACTATTGGCAGCGATACACAAGTAAAGTCGCTGGATGAATGACGAACACTGATTACTCCAGTGTTGCGTGCTGAAGAGCATTAAAAGTAATCACAATACGTTCCTGCATGTTCTATGGAGTTGTAATATCTCAATAGACAGCGCTCTTAAGGTAACTCCAGAGAAAAAAAGTCCAGGGGGTTAATGTCAGGAGACCGAGCAGGCAACTGCAAGGTCCTCCACGACCAATCCACCTACCAGGATATTTTCGGTCCAGAACACGACGTGCATACACGGCATTATGTGCTGGGCATACATTGTGCTGGTGCCACATTATCATTTTGTTCCTTAGAGGTATCTTCTCCAGAAGATCAGGAAGAATTGTTTGTATGAAGGTGTCATACTCCCTGCCGTTTCGGTTACCATTTACGAAATAAGGCCTTATAACCTTATTGCCAACCATCCCACACCAGACGTTAACTCTGCATTGACGCTGATGGTCCACCTGTCGAAGCCATCGTAGGTTCTCGATGGCCCAATAATGCATGTCCCTCCTATTCACTTGGAAATAACATCCGAAAAAAGTTCGAGTTGGCAATAATTTGATGCTGTGCCCATTGACAAAACTCTACACGAGTCTGGAAATCATTCCCGTGCAATTCGTGGTGTAAGTGTACATGATAGAAATGAAACGTATGACGCTTAAGAATGGGATGTGCACTCGTTTTCGGAATGCCAATTTCAGGTTCAAGTTGGCGTGTGATGACATGCGGGTTAACTAACACAGCAGCGAGAACAGCAACATCAGCAGCTTCATCTGTGCGAGTTCTACGACGATTGAGTTGCTGTGGGTACAAATTGCCTGTTTCACAAAACTTTACAACGCGACGGGAAAATATTAGTGTGGATGACAGGGTCTTCCTTGTTAGGGTATAACTCTCTGTAGAATTGCTCCGCCTGATTAGAATTACGCCAACATTCAACAAAATGAACGACCAGTGAGGAAACCAAGCTATTGATAATGTTAAGAACAGAACTGTGCGTGTGTGTGTGTTTCAGTATAACTCACTCGAACGTACTACACTGTTCTGTAAAATAATACGAACACATTCATCTATTAACTTACGTTCTCAATAGATGAGCTGCATTTCCGTCACCTCCTCGTTGTTGAAGTACGTTTCCGTTACAACTCTCACCTTGCAGTGTACTGTATTCAACTGCACGCGGATGTCAGATTGAGTAGTCGTCACTCATGTGTGTTACTTTTTTGTTTCCCCTAAGCACAACCTCTGTGGAATGGGGTACGCAACTCTGGGTACCTGCTCTGTTTACATCACCTCTACATCAAATGCAAAGCGTCAACGTCATACTGTACGGTACCATACAGGATAATCATGTTGCAAGGCATCACATTACAGATTTTTTTGAACCCTTATACGAGTCCCAATGTCTGTGGTGGATTTTACCGATCTCTTTAATAGACTGGTACATTGTGATACATTTTTGAATAGGTCTTGACTATCTTCATTGAACTTTTGACCAATAGATACATGGTGCCATTTTAAATCGTGATGTTAGTACTCGTATCTCGCTAATAAATAATGTTATTATAAGGCTGAATTCCCAGCAGTATTATTTTCCCCTTCCGGTTATACAACCTTTGTGTTAAATACTTTTCCATTTGGAGCACCGGTACGAATTTATTGTGGGTGGCCGAGATAAATTGGACATCCTGCCTGTATCTTGTTTATATACACTGAGGCTACAAAAGTCATGGGATACCTCCTAATATCGTGTCGGACCTCCTTTTGCCCGGCGAAGTGCAGCAACTTGACGTTGCATGGACACAACAAAGACGTTGGAAGTCCCCGGCAGAAATATCGAGCCATGCTGCCTCTATAGACATCCACAATTGCGAAAGTGTTGTCGGTGCAGGATTCTGTGTACGAACTGACCTCTCGATGATGTCCCATAAATGTTCGATGGGATTCATGTCGGGCGATCTTGGTGGCCAAATCATTCGCTGGAATTGTCCAGAATGTTCTTCAAACCAACCGCGAACAGTTGTGGCCCGGTGACATGGCGCAATTACATCTATAAAAATTCCATCGTTGTTTGGGTACATGAAGTCCATGAATGGCTGCAAGTTGTCTCCAAGTAGCTGAACATAACCCTTCCAAGTTGTACCAGAGGACCCAGTCCATTTCATGTAAAAACAGACCACACCATTATGGAGCCACCACCAGCTTGCACAGTTCCTTGTTGACAACTTGGGTCCATGGATTCGTGGGGTCTGCGTCACACTCGAACCCTAATATCAGCTCTTACCAACTGAAATCAGGACTCATCTGACCAAGCCACGGTTTTCCGGTCGTCTAGGGTCAAAACGATATGGTCACGAGCCCAGGAGAGGCGTTGCAGGCGATGTCGTGCTGTTAGTAAAGGCACTCGAGTCAGTCTTCTGCTGGCATAGCCCAGTAAAGCCAAATTTCGCCGCAGTGTCCTAACAGACACGTCCGTCCCACATTGATTCCTGCGGTTATTTCACACAGTGTTGCTTGTCTGTTAACACTGACCATTCTGCGCAAACGTTGTTGGTCTCGGTCATTAAGTGCAGGCGGTCGGCCACTGCGTTGTCCATGGTGGGGGGTTATGCCTGAAATTAGGTAGTCTCTGCACACTCTTGGCACTGTGGATCTCGGAATGTTGAATTCCCTAACCATTTCCGAAATGGAATGTCCCATGCGTCGAGCTTCAGTTACCATTCCGCGTTCAAAGTCTGTTAATTCCCGTCGTGCGGCCATAGTCACGTCAGAAACATTTTCACATGAATAACTTGACTACAAATGAAAGCCCAACCGATGCACTGCTCATTTATACATTTTGTAGGCGATACTACTGCCATCTGTATATGTCACCTCTGTGTATGTCGTAAATATCCTGGTAGGTGGATTGGTCGTGGAGGACCTTGCAGTTGCCTGCTCGGTCTCCTGACATTAACCCCCTGGACTTTTTTTCTCTGGAGTTACCTTAAGAGCGCTGTCTATTGAGATATTACAACTCCATAGAACATGCAGGAACGTATTGTGATTACTTTTAATGCTCTTCAGCACGCAACACTGGAGTAATCAGTGTTTGTCATTCATCCAGCGACTTTACTTGTGTATCGCTGCCAATGGTCACCACTTTGAACATCTAATGTGAATGTTCTACCTCTCGCATATCTAAATGGAAAATAACTTTAGATATGTCAAGCAAGCATTGACGCAGCATTGTACCCTGAGCGCTAATTTTACTAAAAAATTTTTTTTGAGGGAATGAGATATTTTTTAGGGATAAAAAGTAGCCTATGTCACTTCCCGGCCCTCCAATTATCTCTGTGCAAAAAATAAGGTCGATCCGTTGTTCCGTTGTGACGTGAAAGAAGGACAAACAAACATACAAACACACTTTCACATATATATATTCTTTATATTATTTATATAAGTATTTAAAATTCTGATAGTGCATTTAACTAGTTTATGAAAAGTTATTTTCCGCTATTTTCGTATTGTTTTAAGTTATGTTTTCGTATCATAACATATATATATATATATATATATATATATATATATAATGCTAAAACTGTAGAAAATAATTTCTGACTCTTGAATGCCCTTGAGATATATGCCTTAGGAAAACATAGGCATGACTAAGAGGTGGTTCGGGTATGCAAGGAACCATCAGTTAAGAAAGACTTAAAACATACTAATTTCTCTCCTGCGGGTCAAAACCTACCAAGGATCATTGCAACGATAATTACAAATGTACTCTAACCTTGGCCATACTGTATGTTTAATTGAGGCGTTTACATCTCCTGGGTCCTTATAATTGAACCACCTATTGCTGAAATTGCTAAAATACTGGCTACGATGCAGGGAAAATGTGAAAACTAAATAAATAGGTATAGTGTGGGGACGATAACTGACCTAAGAGCATTTGGCACAGCTCGGTGCCAGTCGTGTTCCGTACCTTCACGGCAGGGGTCTGCTGTTCCAGGTGAAGATGTACCTTTGGAAGACGGTGAGCGACACGTTCCCCAGGCTGGAGGCCATGCGCAGCCGTGTGTCGACGCAGTTTGCACGCAGGACCTTCACCACGAACGTGGGCGACGACGACGGAGGTCGGTGTGACCCTGCGCCGTCGTCGGTGGTCGACGCCGCGGCCTGCAGGAACCCACTGTCGCAGGGCGCGGACGCCACCGGCCGGCGCAGCGTCCCTGCGCTGGCACCCATCGGCGAGGCGAAGCTGTCCGCCGAAGACCCCCTGGTCGGCGAGAAGGAGCATCGCGGACGGATCTTCGATGCGTGGAACAAGTTCCGGGACCCTACCAAGAAGGTAGCCTGTTGGAACATAACACCCAGCGCCGGGGACGGCGGGGAAAGGCGAGGACAGGCAACGAAAGACTCGACCACCATCGGGCGATCAGGATCAGTCTACACTCAGGAGCTTTGCGACAGCCATGCCACCGAAAACTCCTCTACAAACACCTCAAGAAGTTCAGGCAACTCTGCGGAACATCGCGAGGGTGGAACGAAATTAAACTCGACTGCAGACACAGAAAGAAACTCGGACAACGTCGAGAGTACAAGCGAAATAACCTCGGCTCCTAGAAGTTCAACGATCGTTCGGGACCTTCGCGATGACAACAGTAACTTATACGCTGCCCTCGTTTTCCCACCAAGCTCCAACACCGTTCAGGGTCATCGTGATAGAATTTGCAACTTGGTCGTGCAGGTTAGAAATAGAGATTCAATTTGTTGAGAGTCTGTCGTGGCTGTACAAAGAAGTTTTAACTTACCGATTACCAATTAGCTAAGAGCTACGGATCCTTCCAACATTTGTGCAAAGTAAACCAGCAACGGACCTGAAAACTTTGTGCAAGAAAGTTATGCTTCCGAGTAATTGACATTACGGACTCACAGGTTTTTACGTATATCAGAAAACGTAAACAACGGGACACTGGCATACCACGCATACTGCACCATAAAAAATGTCTGATTTATTTTATTTTTCGCCGGAGCTACACGTTCTCAAGTAATATTTCGATGCCTGTTCAGTTCCTCGCCGAAGCGATGTTTATTTATATTAAATATGTCAGATGAGTTT
>NQII01001371.1:727455-751077 GCA_002778355.1 Clitarchus hookeri
CCCGAATGCTTTTGTTGATGATACTCCAAGGAGGGGCTTTAATTTAACCTCCACCCCTATTTTTCCTATGGGTATTATAATCACAAAAATACGTTTTTTCTTATTATTTAAATTTTTTATTAAAAGTGCTTTATTATTTTTACAAGCCAAGCTATTTTCAACGCCTTGTTAAAAATTAACTGAAATGGATGTTTGTTGCTAATAATTTTAGGAAATTAAGAAAATAAATTCACGTTAGTTTCTATTGTATGTTATTTACGGCATAGTTACACGCACGTCGATATATAGGTAAGACTTTTTTTATTCGAACAGTATTCATTCCTATATTGGCCAATTTGTAACATATTATCTTTTGCAATCAAATGATAGCGTAAAAATCTCTGATTCTAAAATAAATAGCAATTTTGTTTATTGCCAATTCCTTATGTTAGTAACGTATTTTTTTATTTCTTTACAAAATGGTTTTCAATGGTTTCCAGGTACAAGGAGCATAGAAGCCGAAAGAGTTGGTACTTCTATGTTAGACTTCGAGTCTTACGTACAGGCCGGATTTGGGACCATAAACGTTTATTTGTTGGCAACCACACGACATAAACTCTGTTTCTCCATATTTTAACAACATTTTATTTATAACATGTGGAAATAAAGAAAAAAATTACAAGAAAACGTTATGGGCTTATTCCAGTGTATTGCATTTTAAATTATATTTCAATGACTTTCTTTTTTCCAAAACGTTTAAAAGGAAATTATTTTTGTCCCTGCAGCATATCTTCGTTGGCTTCATACGTACTTATATTCTAATCTGATGAATAAAATGTAAATTTAATGATGTAAACAATAAGAGAGAACTGTGATGTTTGTGAAAGAAATGTAAATAAATAACTAAGAAAATACGAGTTTGTAAGTGTACTTGCTAAGGGAGGTAAACATTTTCGCTCTTATTTTTTGGTTACAATTTTCATAGCGAAGCACTCAAAACCTTATTGCACTCGTATTTTCGCGCACACAAATGGGTTTACAATTGAAATAAAAAATCTATTCGTTGCAAGGCAAGCATACTTAAATAGCGTTAACAAATCTTCTGTGACGACTTTGGAAAGCACGAAACGGAATAACTACTGGTAACGGTCAAGCAAGTTTAAAAAATAGGGATGCCAACAAAACATGCCATACTACGACACCATGTTTCATAAACTGACATTTATTTACCATAACATTTTCTTGGTAGAATTAATAGTTAGTAATGCCAGTATTATTAAATTAATAAATAAAAAACACTTTGCCAGAAAATTAATGAAATTTACAAATATACCCAGTATGTACGTTACTCTAATATTGGTGTACACGCCCTATCTAGTGTCAGCCCCCGTCCAGGCATGTTGGCATATTAACCTTAATTATTCAGAAGTAGGGAGACGCATAGAAACTTTAATGACAAAAATAATATTATAGTTTTTGTTAGCGCAAGTAAATTAGCAGAAGTGTTTTTAAGTGAAACTATATTTTAACTGATGATACTTTTGCTTGCGTCACGCGATCAGTGACTAAAGCTTACTGTGGCTGTTATTGTTAGCAGCTAAATTGTTAACATTATGTATTCTTTGTATACAAATAATGAAATAATCTACTTTATTGAACGATATTCTTCTGTCGTGTACTGTTGAATTTTCAAACATGTTTTCTTCACAAAATATCCTTGGCACCAGACACTGCCGCTTAGAAGGTAAGGGAAGTATGGCGGAATTTGTTTTACTTATGTTAGGATCGAACCGAACCTCGCGACTGCAAGCTAAAAATGTCAACCGCTTGACAGAATTATTTACAGCTCACTGTCAAAATTCCGATTTTATACATCAACGAGATATGAATAGGTAAGTTAGCACACAATAACCGTAGTTGCAAATTATTAGTGTAACTGATCGTATTGAGTGTTATTTGCTTCGTAACTAATATCATTTAGCTGATGAAACTATTTAAGGTACATATATTTACCACAGCTAAGAAAACATTAGATATTTTAAGGAGCATCTATAAAAATTTGCTAAATAATTTTGAGCATTGACGTCAAGAAGTCAACACGACTCAATTTACTCTTTTTATTTTCCATGTAAGTGTGATTTTTTAACACGTTCATGAGCACATAATATACGCAATTTTTTGTGAAAATTGCAATACCCAAAAAGAATGGCCCAAATGAATCCAAACGCGGAGGATAAATATAACAGTGTACCAGCAATAAGTGATTACGATTTGTTACGGTGTGGTCAGGCCTTAGCTGAACGGCTTGCCTGATCACACCTTCAAACATAAACGAGCGGGATTGCAACGCCACCATTTGGTCGTCGACAGTTGCAGAAATCCCCTCCACCGGTCACTGAGCGCGGCCGCAGAACCACGCGCTTGATATAGGCCGTCGTTAACCGTCTCGTCGTCGTCATTCATCATTAGTCCTTTGGCGACCCGACCAGCGGAGCAGACCAGGAAGATGGGTGTCCGGCCGTCGCTAACCGTCTCCTAGATTCAGCCTCCGGCAACATTAACAAGGTGATGACGTTCCGGTTAGGGTTATTTAAAATGGCGTGAGTGAAGTAACAATAAACATAATATTAAATTCAATGTAAAGCTCCCCCGGTCAATGCTACTATAAATAATAATTGTATAACCGTAAATTGTAATAAATTCATCAGATACTGTTTTGCACTACCGAATTAACGAGTCATTATTTGAGTTACGCCCCCAGCATTCTCTCATAATCTTTCATGTACGAATTGGCTGAAAAGCTAGTTCGTAACAGATTGCAGAGAGATGGCATACACTTGGGCCCAGCAGCGCCCTCCCGTGTGTGATCAGAAAGGTCTGTGTTACGCCAGGCTCAGTGAGCGAAGAGCCGTCAAACGAAGTGAAAGCAAGTGCCAGTATGCATCGTCGATGTCAAAGGGCGCCATATCAGCATGTGAGTGAGTTCGAACGGGGCAGAATGATCGGTCTCCGGGAAACGGGTTTGTCATACTGTGACATTTCGTCTCGTACATTGCGTGCTGCTACGACAGTGATGCGTGTGTGGAACTAGTGGATAGAAGAGGCTCATACGCAGCGACGAGTGGGTACTGGACCACGCAATGTGGCCACAGTGCGGGATGACCACCGTCTTGTCCGCATGGCCGTAACGGACTGTACAGCCTCACCCACAGTGTTGGCTCTGCACTGGAGCACTGCAACAGGTGTGGACCTGTCTGCGTCGATGGTTCGACGCCGTCTGCTGCGGGCTGGACTCGTGGCATGCATGAAATTGCGTCGGCTTCCATTGTCCAGAAACCAAAAACACCCCAGACTGCAATGGGCACGTGGACGCTGTCGCTGGCGTGTTGAGTGGCAAAATGTAGTGTTTTCAGACGAGTCCCACTTCAACCTGTCCTACAGTGATGGCCGCATACGTGTTTCACACTACCGTGGTGACCGCAATCTGGCAGCCTGTATTGTGGAGCAGCATAGCGGACAAACGCCAAGTGTGAAGGTGTGGGGTGCCTATTGATACGACATGCGATCTTGACTCTTACTTATTGAGGGCATTCTGAACAGCAACTGCTACATAAGGGAGGTTTTAGAGCCCGAGGTACTGCCCCTCCTTCAGACAACTCCACATGCCATATTGTGATGGATTACACACATCAAGAATTCGCCTAAGTTCACCTCGCCTTGGATTGCTTAGGGGGCGTTTCCGCTCCGTGAACGTCGGAAAATGTTCGAGAAGACGACTATAAAATTGTATAAAAGTCTTGCGTTCTCCCCTGCTTGGAGAGACAGGCCAGGAACTTTATTAGGGAAGGAACTGCTGTTCCTCTGTATTAATTGGTTGGGAGGGAGGGGAAAGGGGGAGGGTTACTTTGCATAATAATGAAAATATATGTAATTTATATTGCTATTTATTTGGTATAATATCATGTCTTTGTAGGGGGTTTAAAGTCATGGGATTTTATTAAAGCTTTTTAATAGATTTTGTATTCCCATATTCGGAATTGGCATTTTGTATTTCAAAAAAGGGAAAATATATAAGAATTTTGTAATTTTTTCTTTTTCTGTGCAAACCCAAAGTCAGTTTTATGATTATGATACCCTTTGATGCCACACTAACGGGGGGTCTCTATTACTTTAAAAACGAACATCTTCCTGAGGAAATAGAGACGAAGTCCTATTTGCATGTGTCGGCTGAAACCGTCACAATATTTCAGCAGGACCATGCCCGGCCATATGTGGCGAGGAATGTGGAAGCCTTCTTCAATGAACGATGGGCACCACTGCTTCCCTGGCCTGAACGTTCGGCTGACATGTCGCCCATAGAACATGTCTGGGATATGGTTGGTCAGCGAATTGTTCGTTACGGTCCTCCAACAACCACTGTTGATGCTTTGTGGACTAGCATACAAACCACGTAGACGGAGGTTCCCCAGGACCATATCCAGGTCCTCTTTGATTACATGCAACGCCGTTTAGGGGCTTTGATTGCAGCATGTCGGGGCTTCACACCATACTGAATTCTCAAGGACAGAGATTATGTACAGTTCTGTAATCATAGTCAAATGTGTATTGCCATGTACCTAATCTGTGGTATAAAGTTCATTTCAATCACATGTATCCTTCTTGGTGTTGCATTTTTCACAAACGTTAGTGTAATGTTATACTATTAAGAAACAAATTAAGTTTACATTATGCATAATATTAAATTCTGATTTCTGTAGTTTAGTAAGAGCAAACATTAAGATTTGAACTAAAAATATTTAAAGCGCATGAATTTATTGAGAAAAAATGAATTAATCATATATGCTTTTGTTTATAGATAAGTTGATACATAAGTTCTACTTAGCTACTTGTGCTTATTTGGAACTATTTAAAAAACAAAGACAGAAAACAAACCATCCACAAAACACTCATAATCCTGTTATTCCTGGGACCGCGGTGGTGTAGTGGTTAGAATATTCATATCTCACCAAGGCGAACCGGGTTCGATTACCATTGAAGTCGCTCCCAGATTTTCGCATGTGGAAATCGTGCCGGGTGATGCCTCTGGTCCGCAGGTTTTCTCGGGGATCACCTGTTTCCACCACCCTTTCATTCTGGCGCTGTTCCATTCCTCGCTTCACCCTCATCGGCTCTCAAGACCTCGATGTTAAGAGACTCCCAAAGCTCTTAAATAACTTATTTTTCACTCGTGTCATTCCTACAAAAATTTTCTATAAATTTCTCAATACATACCTACTTTTAAATATGTTTCCCGTAGTTAATATTTAAATATATCATAGGCAAGTTAGGGAAAAGCTTAAATGTTTTGAGATAAAAATATTATAAATGTAATTTGTAACCATATACTTGCTTTATTCTATTTTTCTGAACATTAATATTTTTTTAGGTCATATCTTTTGTTTTACATTTGAAAAATGTGTTGTAGTTAATTATTTGCTGGCAATGCCGCTTATGGTTTGTTTAAATCCTTATATATTTCCGACACGGCCTAGTCTTGGGTATGTTTGGGAAATGGGAGGGAGAGGAAGTTGTTAACAGGTTAATTTCTACGAGCCTCACATTTCTGAACAAAAAGCTATAGTATAGGGTCTCGTGAAGTATAAGTGCACATTTTTGTAGGACGAATCCAAATTAAGACTTGGTACAGAATATCCGCCATTCAGCTTTATTATCGGGTTATCGAACGTAGCTCTGTTTTATTACGTGACAGCGAGTTAGCGAACTCCTATCCCTCTTCTAGCACACACATCCAACGAGTGGGGTGAATTTTTTTTTCGCTGGTGGGGATACGAGTGAAGGGGCTTTCAAAGCACATATTTGCTTCACAGCGGGAGAGAAGTTCAGGGCTGATCAGAGTTACAGTTGGGTTTACGGTCTCCATGCTTGCGCAGTTTCGTCTCTTAGCATACAACTGCTTTAAAGAAAACTACGTTCCTCCCATTTATCTTTATACCTTAGATCCAACCAATAAAAACTGAACGAGGCTCTGTAACAGAAGATAGCAAAAAACATTAGCTTAAACAACACATATCTCTAAAGCAAAATATTTAATGCAAAGATACGATGGTCATAAATATTTTCAGTGTCTTATAAAATTTCATTTGGGATAAAATTTCGAAAATTAGGCCTATGTAAAAAAATAGCATTGAAATTTTTTTGAAATAAAACTATTACTAATTACCTACTGTTACTGCTGCTCGAATAAGTGGTTTTCCAGTGTCCATTCTCCAATGGGGTTACCCGGATTTTCACATGAGGGAAACGTAGAGGACATTACCGTTGGCCAGCGGGTTTTCTCGGGGCACTCCTGTTTCCCCCGTCCTTGCATTCCACCGTTCCTCCATCTCCATTTCATTTCACCCTCACCGGCTCTCAATACCTCGATTTTAGGCGTCGACCATATCCTCTCAACTCACCTATTCTCTGTAGTTTGTCTTTTTTTGTTTACTGTTGTGTGTAAGAAAATCTGTTTATTTTGCTGGAGTAGACCAATTCGAGTTCGGCTACCGCAGGTCTGTGAATTCGTGATTTACGCCCAGGTAGATCTCATGGCTTATGAACATAAACCCGACAGAGGTTATTCTTACAATAACAATAATTGCAATAACTTAATTTCTGTATGTAATAAGTAACAATACATATTTAAAGAATCTTTGATGTGTAGGAGATTACAAACTCTTTTCTTAAGTGCAAGGTTGCGGTTTATAATGCATACGGAATATGTTTAGCTTTTCCTTAATCCATAAACTTATTTTTAAAGATATAGTCCCTTTCTTAGCCTACTTTCCGAAGGAAAAATATGCTTATGCAATCACCCGAATGTCTTTCTGGCATTTATGTCCCCCTTCTTAATAATTTTTAAACCAGACAACTTAAACTACGTCAACATACGTCAACGACATCTGACTTTTATAATTTTAGATTACGCCGGGTACTTATTTTCCAAATGGCGACAATTTTTAAATTTATGGCACTCTGTTTTATATCGGGAACTACTCAACCAAATTTGGTACATTGATAGTGCATGATGTAAGCATTAAATTTAGAAAGGGATAATGTTATTAATTGGCTATTTTGCAAGAAAATTAAGTTTCTACGTTATATTTCGGTAACTGTATAACCGATTTCTACCATATTTGGCATATAAGTAACACTATTGTAGGCCATGTTGATATTTACAATTTAAATAAACGAGACTCTTATTTAAAAAATGGTCGTAATATAGGTAATTTAGTTTCATTTGCAATATCTACAATATCGTTTTACAAGTTTTGACCAAAATTTTTATACTAAAAGTATCTTTTACAAGTACATATCAAATGCGTCGAAAGATAGCCATTTTGTCCGCCATATTGTACGTCATTTTGTAGGATAGCGTTATGTAGAAAGTAATATTAAAGTACGTCATGTAAAATTACATGTTTTAGTTGGTCAGACTATTATTTTCAAAATGAATGCCTCATAAACATTAAAGACTATTATGCTACATATTATAACCCTGTAACCAATTCCAACAAAACTTTGTATGCTAGCAGTTTCTATGCGAACATCAAGTAAGCTAATATATAAACTTATTTTTTAGCCATTCTGGAAAACAGTACTACATGAAATATTAAGCTTTTGTGTCCTGTTTCGGAAAATAATTAACTAATTGTCACCAAATTCAGGCTACAAATTATACTTTTACAGTCCATATACATTTATGTGACTTAACCCCTATAAGTATTAATTACGAGTATACTCGTTCACGTTTGTATTGTTGCAGAATAGGTAACATCATGGTCGGTGTTGTAAAGGTCCAGAAGATATTACCAATGTGGGAATTGCCTTTTCGTGTCCAATATTATTGTTCACTGCTGATAAACCAACTATTTTGTAATTTACTGTTTATTGTGTAATTGATCTATTGAAACCCTTTCCATAGGTTCCAAAATGTCAGGTATTGTAAGAAATTTGTAAGTACTTTTCACACCAAAAATCTCTTCATTTGTAACACCTGAAGGGAAAAATGAATGTGTACGTTAAGAGGTTAAGAAGGTATTCACATGTTTTCAAAATAACAATCATGCAAATATTTTTGGTTAGTAAGCCATGTGTCCCAAACAATTTCAACCGACTTTAATATGTAGTAATATTTATGTCAAATATAGAATATGCCAATACAGTAATGATAATAGCACCACATGATAAAGTGGAGCTTTTGTGTAATATGTACGGAACCAAACAACCTATTCCCACCGAACTTTGCACATAAGTAGTGCTGCAGTAGGCCATGTTTTAAGTGTGCCCGGCTTTATTTACAGTACGGCGGTCATATAAAAAACTTAGATAAGTTCGTCATATCCATTAAACGATTTAAGGCACTGTAGGTCATGCACACTTACATGATTTAAATGGATAGTCGAGGCCTTGAGAGCCGATGAGGGTGAAACGAGGTGAGCATGGAGCAGCGCCAAAATGCAGGGGCGGGGGAAGAGGGAGTTCCCCGAGAAAACCCGCCGACCAGAGGCATCGTCTGGCAAGATTCCCACATACGAAAATCAGGGAACTACCCCGCCGGGAATCGAACTCTGTTCGCCTAGGTGGGAGGCGAGTAGTAACCACTTCACCACCGTGGCCCCATCATTATTTAAGTGATTCACGCATTGGTTTCCAAAATGATGCCCCTGTAGGTATTTGAAGTTGCTAAACCCAGTCTACCAAAACTTAAAGACTGATAACTACTGAAGTTGATTCTCCGATCCTACCTCTTTATTGTAGTTGGCTGCAAACCAGTTTACGACACGAATCGTTCTGTGTTCGAGTCCCAGGTACGTATAAATAATTGTCTCACTAGTATTGCATTTGCTTCTGGTTGCACCTCTAATGATACCGCTATTAACGAAATGCCAACACCGACTATCTAACTTTTTAAAAATCTCCATCATAATTATTTGCATCCATGTAGAGGAAAGTAGGCTCATTAGTTCTAGATAACATCTTGTTATAGTTTTGTTTAATGAAAATAGTTTTGTAGTATTGTCAGTAGAAGAGATAGGCGGTGGTACGTCATATGCTCGTAGCGACAAGTGACCGTACGTTTTTAAATCACACCCCAGGTAAAGGCAGTGGCCAACGGCGGGCCAGTTGCTTTCCCCGTGTGCATTTCTCTTGACCAATCCAGTGAGATTTTTTTAATGGCTGGGAGGAAACGGTTTCTTGTATTCTTCGACCAATGCGTATGAAAGCCGCAGGGCCTCCCCTTAACTAAAGGGACATTCAGAATAGAAGAAAAGATGCCTAAACGCCAAAAGAACCGCTCGCGTCACCTGACCGTATCGTACCGTTACTGGAAGCGTCATGTGACCGTACTGCTGCCACCTGGCCGTACTGGACACGTCATGCACAGCAGCGTCTGGCGAGAGGAGAATGGAAGAGGTTCCAGGAACAGAAAATTCACTGGGAAAGCAAAAGGGGCTTATCTGCGGTGGGCACTCTGTTAGAGACAGCTATATTATTTTTATTTGTATAATTTTTCTGTCAGCATAATTTATATGTACAATACCTGATGACCAGTGTGATTCAACACATGTCGTTAAGGAATACTTTCACGTTTTCGTTTTAATAATGTCATGACAAACTCAATGTCATGGCTACTAGTATCTTGATTATTTTATTCATAAATAACAATGTAGGCAACTTTTGCGAAACTAAGGCATTTAAAAATGATCTACCTAATTTATTTTAATTGTTTGAAATCAATAACTGAAAATAAAAAACATGGATACAAGTTGGAAAAATAGGGGAAGAATTTAGTAACAGTTCTAGCTCATCACTTACTTGGTAACTATGTTTTATCCTGCGAGATCTTGGCAAGATGTTGTTATGGATTGTTTGAACTGGAGCAAACATATTGTGGCCTGTTTGACTATAATATTTATACCATTTTATTTTATTAATTTTCATGGCCGAAATAGTTTGGTAAAATGTTAACACTGGAAATAACAGGCTGAAAAGGATTTTAAAATTTAATTGCAATCTTTCATTTCGAAAAAATACGAAAACACGGGATTTTTTTTGTTTAAAATCTATTCATTTATATGCACGAATATTTCTGTTGAATTCCCTAAGAAATAAATTAAATTAACTTTTTATTGTTGTTGATTAATGCAGAGGCGGTTCGTGAGGCGCTTTGTTATGAAACTGACAATTTTGGGATTGAAGCTGGAAAATTGGCTGCAAGTATGGGCTGAGTGATCTCGGTAACGATGTTCGCTGATCTGACACGAGAATATACACATGTCAGTTATGATCATTTGACACACAGACACTTGAACACTTTTAAGTATGAAAATCTTCCGATGTATTGTCCCAATACTACCTGCATTATGTGGCTCAACTCTGTATCATATTGAGACACGCTTTTGAAGTATTGTGTGCCTGTTGTTATAAGAAGCAATATCAAGTAGCCTAAATATGAACTTATTATATCATATTATATGGTATAGGCATGTCTGATCTGTTACTGTACTGTCCGAAGAAAATGTATTTTCTGGTATCTCAACAATGGGAAATCTGCTATAGACATGTCACATTTGAATTATTTTATCACAGAAAATCTCTAATTACCACCAATGTTTAAATATTTATTAAGTAATTTCCCTAAAATACGAGGGAAATAATACATAGCTATATCATATTTAAACAAGAAATTTCTAAAATTCAGCACATACTTAAAAGAGACAGGACTACGTCTAAAAAGCACATACTTTCATGAACTGATATTACATAGATTCTACAATAAGGTGACAGAGTGATGCCTATTTTACTCCAGTAAGGCTTCTTATATTTTTCAAAATAGTTCCTCTACTTGTATGCGTATTGATTTTAATATTTCAATGAACTGCATAAATTGCTTGGATAGTTTTTAAGCGAACGGTTATTAATGTTAGCATTACAGGCACATTCTCGACTACCGGCTAGCGGTGATCAGGTGTTACGCATGAACGTACTTTGTCTCAGTTATTGTGTGATATATTTGCAAATGGTTTAATTAATGTAATTAAACATTCAAACATTCTGTAAATGCAAATGCCCGGAAACATGCAGGATGACATTGATGCTTTACATTGTTGGTGTGTAATTAATAACATTAAATTAATCCCAGTAAAAATGCAATTAAAATCTTTCACACGAAAATTATTTTTATCGTGTATAAATATTATATGAATAATAAACTCATCAAACAACGAAAGTTGTGTTCAGAATCATGGTTTTTTTTATGAGATTCTAAGTTATATTTCCACAATCACGTTTATCTGTTATATATTTCATACTTAATATCTACACAACTCCTTATGCATCCATGTGTGATTCAATATTATACTTGTTTTCTGTACTTGTACGTTATGGTGTTCCTTATATGGCAAAACAAAATTTAATTTGATAACGCATAACCCCTATATTTTTTGGAACTACCATGGCTTACTCAGATACGATATTTCGCCCTTGTACAATGACTTTAACCTGTGTCGATTAGGCCCCAAAGTTTTTAAAAATGGTATTTTTTTTACTCCTCCGTGATATGTGGCTAGATTTTAGCACAATTTTATTTTTAGGTATAATATGAAACTAAAACAACAATGAACACTTGATAAGTATATTAGACACCAAAAAATTAATGTTGATAATTTCTTTGTAAAGTGTCCTTTTTACAGTCAGGATACAGTTTTCTGTGTTCTTGAGCACAGCGTAAAAGACACTGCTTCTGTGCTTCTGTTCTTCCTTCTTCGATTAGCTCACGGTAGTCATCTCTCACAATAGGTTTTTGCAATTCATGGTTATAAAACATTCCTAATTGATCAATTTCCTCTTCATTGAAATGTTATTTCACAAAATCTGAGTGTACATGTATGTTAGTGTAATCAAAGTTTTTCCAATCAACCTGGTGTATTTTAGCTTCAAACACACTTTTTAGGACTAGTTAATAAATATTATGGCGACAAACGAACAGTAACAGCTCTCTTTCAAGCTTTTGTTCTAACAGAGCGCAAGCTCCATTTAAGCGACTAGTATTAGACGCTGTGGTATCACAGCACATTATTTGCACCTGGTCATCGAGGTTCCAATCATGAAGCGTCTCCAAAACGGCTTTGGCTTGGGCTTTTCCAGCAGAACTATCCAGTTTTGGCACAGCATGTAGTTGTTCCTTTTCTTCAGATAAAATCAGGACTGGAAGACGCTCTTCTTCAGAACTCCTGATATCCAAGCCAGATAATAATTTGCCATCCCAATGAACAGTGACTACATCAGGCACACCATCTTGAAAATCAGTCTCTATAGCTTCGGTTTTTGCCTTCCTCGTCTGAAACAGAAACATTTGAAATGATGATTTGCTAATTGTATATTCATCGATGCTGAGACCTAGCGCTTCCATTGTAGCCTGAAAAATATAGACGGAGTCCTTAATGCTCATTTGGCATCTGTCCAAAGCAGCTATCAGTTTCGGTGAGACAAAATCCTTTCTTCCTCTTTTTCCAGACGTTTCAGACGCTTCAGCGTCTGACGTCTCAAACAAAGGCTCTTCGTCAGAGTTGAGAAAAATACCATGTCATTCTTGATGTGATACCTCGTGCGATGTAGAAGATGAAGCTAGTTTTCTTTTTTCTTCTTCCGCTTTTCGTTGCCTTAGGTATAATATGAAACCTGTATGAACATGTTCCGATGCAAGTCGGCACGGGTTGTAGTACTCCAAATGAGTTGAAATTTGATGTGTGAGTATTATATAGTAAAAAAAAGAAAAAAAAAAATAGGCCATATGCTTAACAAAATTTACTATTTAAAAAATAAGGGACACCCTATTGTACGCACCAAATTAAAATATGCAGTTGTGCATTATGGGTTACCACTACAGAAACACACTCGAATTGACCTGATAATTTACAAATTAAATTATTCTTAAAATATTACAGGACAATGATTTTTTTTTCAGTTGTAGTCAAATTCTTACTAAATATAAAACACATTCTTTAAAGAAATGACTAACAGCACTGGATGACTTTTTCATATAAGAAGTAATTTTGCTGTTTTGGGCTGTAATGTGATTGACAAGCAGGAAAAACAGTCGGCACGTTCATATAGGCGAACTACTGTGCCCAGAAGCTGAAGGCGGGAAGACGGTGAACGGAATGATAAACATTCTTTACTGTTTGGTTATACAAATTTATAAAAGTCATATAACTCATCTGATCATTACAAAGTTTATTTAAGTTAAATAACCATTTCTATTGTCTAGTATCATATTTATTGCAATCTATCGTTGGTGGCGTTTAATATTGAAGGAAAAGCTTATCCGGTATGTATTTGAATAGTGTGTAAAGCTGAAAAACTGCTGACTCGTAAAGACTACAAAGGCTGTTAATGTTACTGGAACGTATAGTGAGATACAAGATGCTGCAAGAAAGGTGTCTCAGAAAGTAAAATCATAGGACGTTTTAGTTTACCTTTGTAAGTTCATTTTACAAGTTAATGTGGCTTATTTATTTATTCATTTGGAATTTTGCTGAATCTGCATGTATCTGTAGATACCGGTGAGCCATGGGCGCCGGCAGCAGGGTGCAAGGGGGTGCACTTGCACCCCCTGTCAGGAAAGAAAATACATAGAAGAAATTACATTTTTAAAATTAAGTTACTGTTTCAATAAAAACTGAAGGCGTCTAGGTTGCTGTCCAAATTTGTTCATCACCTTGTCAATAAATTCAGTATCCTCCTCTACTCTTTTTCTGTGAACACTGAGCATGCACAGGCCGCTTAGCCTCGCGTCTCCCATCGTTGAGCGATTCCACGTCTTGACACGTCGTAACGTGCTAAATGTAATGCTACATGCTGTTGCTGGAATAGTTAAACCAATTTTGATGCCTCACATACCGCTGGGTAAAACGGAGTGGCTTGAGCAATTACATCTGCGTATTCAACAACAGATTCATTAAAAACTGCATTATTTGCTTCATTTGTCTTCATCATCTCGTACCATGTGGTAACCTCGGCAATAAAATTATGTAGAAGACCTCCGTAGAGGTTCTGTATATCTTCTGCTATCGCTAAGTATGCTGATTTGTCTAATTTTCTGATATTTTCTGGGTGAAATTGCATAAGCGAAAATGCTTTTTTGTGTGTTGAAGAAAATCAATTTTTTAGTGAAGAAATAATAGAATCTAAGTATGGGATAAATATAGATATTCTGAAAAATTCTTCCACATTTTTAGATGGTTGATTTGATCTGTAAGTCTGTTTTGCCACTACTCGAGGACGCTTAAATTCAACATCCAGTTTTTCGCAAATTTTTTGAGCTTTCTCGAAAATGACCGCAAACTCCATAGAGGCATTATCCCGGTGAGATTGAAGCACATCAGTTAATTAATTACGTGATCGTGTATTTCCTTTATATTCAAATTTACTTCTTGTAATTGATTGCACACGGGTTCAAGTTTGGCAGAATAGGCAGCAATTACTAAAAGTGTCACAATGTATGTTGGAGTAGTTGCAGTCGTGTAGAGCTGATACGCTTTGGTTTTCGTTGTAGAGTTCAGCGCGTCCTGCGAAAGTTCTTCTTAAACTTGTACAATAATCAGAAAGTTTTCACAAATTTTTTTGATACTTTTGTACTTTGCTGTCCAACGCGTTTCACAAAATAGAGGTATATTTGGAATTTTATTCCGCCGCAATGTACTCTCTCTAAAAAATTTATAATGTCCTTTGTAGTCCCACCAGTATTTCTCACTTCACTGACAGTATTCAGGTCATTAATGACAAGATTCAATACATGGCTTGCACAGTGGAAAAATAGGGCTGAAGAATATTTATCATTAATAATTTTCTGAACACTGCCTATGTGACCTGCTATTGCAGCACACCCATCGTATCCTTCGCCAACAAGTTTATTTAAATCAAAATTACAATCTTGCAGGAAGCGAATAATAGTTTCCGAAATGGCTTTTGCGTTCTAAACTTGTAACGGTACATATCCGATGATTTCTTCACAAATTATTGGTTTTTTATCATCTTTTTCATAACGTAGATAGCGAACACCAATCGATAATTGCTCTGTGCCACTAATATCATCAGTCTCATCAGCCAAAACCGAAAAAGCCGATGCATGTTTCACCTCCTCAATTATTTTACTTTTCAGAAAATCGGAACAAATTTCAATCAATTCGTTTTGAATTTGATGCGATATGTATAAGGAATTTTTTGCTCTTGATTCTAAATGATTCTTCAAAATCTCGTCTCCCGAGTCAACTCGAAAATGTAGCAGGTCTGCAAAAACAGAACCCTCGTCCACTTTTCTTCGAAGTGGAAGGTCATGTCGCCAGCAAAATAAAATTGTTGATACGATAGATCGAAGTTTTAAACGATTTTCTTCAACTTCCTTGTGATATGCCGTATTTAAAGATTCATGAACGTTTGGTCCTCTTCTATCCATAATCTTTTCAAATGTATTTTACGAAGCCAGTGCGTCACAATGTCACTTAATTGTCGCATGAGACTGTGCATCTTAATGAAACTTTTGATATTTGAGGCAAAGAGAAACTATAAACTGTCCTTGTAGACCGCGCTGCACTAGAGGCCGAAATAAAACACATATCCTAGACATAGGTCCCTTTGCTATAGCTGAGTAGGCTATCCACGAATATGTTGTAAGCCATTCATGTCGGAAAGTTCGTTTAGCATCAAGGTTAACGTCATTTTTAAAATTGTACTTTTTACTAGGGTTCCAAGGATGTCTTAGTAATTTCAAACGTAGATCCTCATTGACTTGATAACCGAGGTCCAAACACAACCCAATATCCAATAATGAATTAGTTGTGCTTCTGCTAGAAAAATCGAGCGATGCATCTGCTTTAAAATCTTTACGCGCAGAGCTGGTACCTTTAAGCAAAAAGGATTCTTATATAATAAATAAAGTAATCAATTAACGCATTCAGAAAAAAAAATCAAAAATATTTCATGAAATGATATGATGTATACTTTACCAATTTTTGTGATAACAAATCAGTTGACATTTAAGTAGTGATTTTAAAAGTTTTTATTAATTTATAAAGCTTTCAATTTTTAATGTATATTTTTATAACTTTTATACAAAATCATTCTAGAGAAAATAATACAAGAGTTTAAATAATGAATGATAAGTTGCAAATTTAGTGGAGACTTTTTTTTACTAGGTTTTATGGGTACTGGTTACTATTTTTTTCTTTCAGTGTAGTATAAAAAAAATGTGAAGTATTTTCTATTATTATTTCATTGTTTTTGAGTCTTATTTTCCTCTCTATTTGGGCAATAAAAAATACATTAAATCGTTTGGGTAAAACACCAACACACCATACCTGGACTATCTAGTCTGTCTGTATACGGCCTGGAAGTCTTAATATGAGGTGAATCACCTTCATCAGAATGATGATTACGTTTTTTACGCAAAAAACGTCTATGTCACTTATAACTTGAACAAAAATTAATAAGCTACACAACAAATTACCTAAAAAGGACTTTACATAGAGTCGCTGTTTAAACAGATTTATTACAGACAACTGATTTGCGCACTATTGACAACTACAATTATTAATTGATACAATTAGAACAGCGTGAACTGACGCGGTCGCAGGCGGGAAATCCCCCGCATCCGTCACGCGGCAGCGGGGATTCCCTGAGCAATAATGCCAACCATCGACTACAGAGATTAAGTATGTTTTCGATGAGCGAAATATATTCAATTAAATACCCGTGCGATTTGAATTTGACATTACATTTATCTACATAATATACATGTATAATTCTATATTTTATGTTAGTTAAAAGTATAATGTGCAGATGCACCTCCCTGAAAGTAATCCTGGCGGCGTCCATGCGGTGAGTAGAGTTTTACTGAGGCAAAGCTGACTGAAACATACATCGGCTCGTCTATTAAAAAAGGAGAATAGTAGGATTGTCAACTTATCTTTATAGACAAAACCATTCACTTAGTGAACAAATTTGAACTTCTACAAAGGTGTAGGGAAAAAATTAATTAATTAAATCCTTAGCAATTTTATTGTTGGTTTTACTACACTGTGTTAATATTCTCGCATGTATCACGCTTTTACGAACTGTTGTTAAACATTTGCAAGCCGGTAAGATTATACGATTTACTGCATTATTTATTTGATTTTTTGTGATTTTATTTAGAACTATGTAACTGATTTCTATTTTAAATATTTAGAAAGTATACAGCTTAATCTAAAAAAAGGTCGTTAGTGAGACTTTTGACTATTAGTGTAAATGAGTGTTACTGAACGCTAACGGGAAGGGGGAGAGGCGTCTTTCACCTAGGACACGGAGTTACTTTGCACCGACCCTGGCAGACAGTGTTGACAGTTACAAACTACAATGAATTATGAATGATTATGTTTTGTAAGTTTTGCGCTAATAAGAAAACTATAGGTGTAATCATGGTAATAACTGTCTGGAACATCCGTAAAGGCTCTGTAAATTTTCTAATTTCATTTATAAAACCTATCAAATTAAGCTATATGTCTCCGGTACATCTAACCGTAATTAAGTATTATTTTCTATGTGAGTTATTTATGTATCTCGTAACCATGTTTGGAAATCATGTTTCGTTAGTATGTAATTATTGTAGTAATTGGCTAGCAAAGTTAGTTCAGAGCAATTATTACTGTTTAAAATGTTGTTACACCAAGTAATTAAACCTGCTGAGTCGCTGACAGCTGCCCAGTAATTGGAAGATCACGAACTTCTCTTCCTCAAGGCTAATTATCGTTAATGTTCTTTAGTCTAAAATATGTTTTTACTTTTAAATTACCTTAATTTAATAATACGGTTTACAGCAAATTCTATATTTTGTAATTTACAGTTTATTATATTTCATGAACGAGTGCACCTTTCTAACAGCCAGTGTCTAGTTATATATCATAAATGATGTTAACAACATTCCACCTAGAACAACTTAAATCAGCCGATGCACATCACTTTAGCTGCATTAAATATAGCTCCTTGAAACATTTTAAAGGCTGAAAACGGTAACTTACACTACTTTTAGATGCATATCACCACTAATAACGACCCCCTTCCAAATTTCTAACATTATGTTCAACAATTTGTCGCCAACGTGACGTCATCGCATAAAGAACTCGTGATCTTGGCCTCGTTGCAGTCAGTGCAAAAGATAGGTCGAAAGTAAAATGACGCAGGCGCCACACATATGCGACTTCTTGTTTGCTCATACTGCGCATTGTAGAGGTATCGGAATGTGGCCAGTTGAGTATGTTTGTTGCGAAGCACAACCATGGGCGCCATTCCGGCTGTGGAACGGTAACATACTCTATGTGTGAGGGTTTTCATGTAGGAAATATACGAATTGCTGTAT
Organism: Clitarchus hookeri; assembly: GCA_002778355.1. Taxonomy (NCBI): domain Eukaryota; kingdom Metazoa; phylum Arthropoda; class Insecta; order Phasmatodea; family Phasmatidae; genus Clitarchus; species Clitarchus hookeri. Next base: position 745,871 of record NQII01001371.1, read on the forward strand.
TATATCAAGAAAACAAAAACATTTCGTATGGACATATTGACAACAATCAACACCCCCCCACTAATTAAAACACATTATGTATTAAATGTTTGATTATATATCTCAAAACATTCAAAATAAAAACAAATTTTTTCCTATATTTTAAGTTTTAAGTAAGCGAGGTTGCAATCCCGAACTGATCATCAGGCCCTTTTCTTTTATTTCTTAGTGCCTTACGGAAGCTTCACGAAGTATCTCGCAGGTGTATATATTATATTTTCAGCGTTACATGCTATGTGTATTAATTTTCAGACAATTTACACACTCTTCAACAAACACAACCTCTGCTTTTATTGTACAGTACTGACCCACAAAGTTGTTAGAATAGGATAAAATCTTTTGTCATTTACAGTCTTGTGGTTCACTCACTTATTTGGTTGTATTTTTATTCAACGACAAGTTAAGTAATAAATTCTTTCAATTCACATTGAAATACTTTTGAACCAGGCGGCTGATATTTTTCAATCTGCGAGAAAATTTTAACTCCATATTATTTAAAGCTATTTACTTCCTATTTAAAAACAAAAGTTTTTTTCGTACGTTCAGAATTAAAGATACCTTTTAAATGCTTCGATATAACTATTTAAAAAATGTCTCCAGGCTTATTTCAAATCTACGAAAGAATGAAAATGTTTCATCTGCTACAGTACCTTATTTGGTGTTGAGGGATGGCTATGTCGGAAATTTTATTGGTTGGAAACATACATTTATACATTGTCTACGTACGTGTAGATGCAGACATACGTCCATGTAGGTAAACACTGGTATCGCGCACACCTAACAGACACAACCGCACACATACCACATAAGACTACCCCTTTAAGAAGAGTAAAATATGCGAAGAAAATTAACATGCGATAAAAATAATGACTTCTTCTTACGCGTTACATAACTGAAGATCACTTTCAGTTTATGCGTTTGTCGTGATCAATCAATGCCTCTCTCACTTGTAATACCAAGCGTTCTCGAGCACGTATTACTTACCTTAGGCCAAAGACTTTCCAAATTCCATTTCAAACTTTTGAAAAATCGGTAGAGGAGGGGGGCGGGGTCGTTTTCACTAGGCAGTGAAAATGTAACTTAGTTGGTCCATAAGTCACCTTATTTAAGTAAAATTTTTAATTTTCTGTCAACAAAAGTTTTGTAATGCTATTTGTTCTTTAAACCGTTTACGTAAATAACCTCTTGATTTTCATGCAATGTAAGAGTAACTTACTGCACAAATATGTTAAAATATTTGAAAGAAACAACCTGTTACTTGTTTCTTCGAAACCAAAATTTCATATTAAAGTCTGACGTATTTTCTGAGGTATAACAGCTCCATTTGCACTTAAGCCAATATGTAAATTGTAAATTATAAACTATTACATTAGTTATTTATTACTATTCCCGGGCCAAAGAAATTATTTTTTTATATGAGAGGTAAACAAAAATTACGAGGAATACTATTTAATAATGAGTTTTTTGTTTAGTGGCGAAGTTAAGGCAGCAGCCTTGTCTTGCACACTTATAGACACCAATATAAACTATCGATTTATGGTACACAGAGAAAAACAGAGTGTTACTCAGACTAAATGCAATATAAAAAGCTCCAGAAGTTTGTAGTGATACATTTATTAAACCCTTATTATAATGCTATTTTACTGTGGCATTTACATATTTAAAATATGGCAGTTTGTATTTGTACGGTCAAGCTAACACAAGTAACATAAGTTTCTCGTTACGTATCCCTAGCAATTCAAAGTGTAACGTTTGCTGGCTACATAAATGAATTTTTTTTGTACTTGATTTTGTCCAGTAGCGTGCTATCGTCACTTATACAGAGCATGAAATAAAATCATTCAGCTATGAAGTGTTTTGCGGAGAATTGTATGTAAAATTCATATCAAAATATTACCAAAATTCGCATAAACACAACATTAGAAGTGCCACTGCATCAGCAGATAATTAGACTGACTTTTTTTAAAAACCGATGGTTTTTAAAAACATTTTCACTACATTTCTAAATACAAAATTTTTTTTGCTAACAATATATCATTACGGAACAAGATATTTGGTGAAATCATAATGCACTAATATCGTGAAAAATAACATAATCTTTGGTCAATTTCCCGGAAATAATGATAATGAAACTTATATAAGTTTCATTATCGAATGAAAACGCATTCGCATTCGCTCCTGTTTGCTCAACAGCAACTTACTTGCCGTTTGACACATTAGAATTTCGGTCAAACACCTCAATCGGTGGATATAAAAAAATGTAAATTTTATTGCCATAATTTTATATACAAGTAAAAATAGTGAATCTTAAATGCTCCCAACCGATCTAATCAATAGTGAAAGGTTTAAAAAAAATTTATTATTGGCTTTTCCAATGTGTCTATCTTCCATACTGGCATGTGTGTTGTCATACACATGGGAGGAATACTGCTAACCCAAGACCACGAGAGGAGGAGATTGGGCTTTCTCGCCTGTTTTGAGTAACGGTACTCCGGAGGGTGACACGTGACGTCACTGCGGCAGAGCGCTCCCCCGAGTCTAGGGCCGCCCATGAGTAATTTATTGCTAGTGTCGGACTGTGGTTTAACCCAACCTGGGGCGCAATTATTGAAACTATCGGAATTATTCCTCTAGAGCAGTGATTCGCAAAGTTCTATGAACCGCGGCCCATTAAAAAAAAGCCAAAGTTTATGACCCACTTTAACGCCCTTTGCGAGAAATGTACCATTTCGCTTTTCCATCGTGTTCGCATTGTATTTCTTACGTAGCGTAAAGAAGTGAAGGGTAGTAGGATTAATAAAATAGCTAAAAAAGTAGACGTATTAAAGAACAATTTAAATGAAAAAAAACCTAATGAAACAGCATTTTGCAATTACTAATTTAGTTTAAAAATCATTTTGGTTATAAGAAATCAGATTTTTCAATGTGAAGCACGCATTCACTGCGTACTCTGCGTAGTATTTTACGTCTGATTGACAGTTGAATTTGTTGTGTGTAGGTTCTAAATTATAACATTTATAACTCATGAAAATGTTTACGTTAGAAATTATAATTTTCGGTGCCCACCAAATTTTATTCTGCGACCCACCAGTGGGTCGCGAACCATACTTTGGGAAATACTGCTCTAGAGGAAAGAAGTCATTCCGCTATCAGAATGCATAGAGCCAATTTTTGAACACTCAGTAGCAGAATTGTATACCGGAATCGATCCATGAAGTGTCAAAATGAATCCGACAGCTAGGCAGCTGCCGGAATCGCCATTCCTCTATAGATTTGTCTTATAATACTTTGTGTGATGTACGAAACTTGAAAATACACCAGCGCGTGGTTTAATATAAATATAATTAATAAGGGAGAGTAAAACTGTTGCCAAATATCACGGTAATTACATATCTATGAAAAAATCGTGTAAACAAAGTTAAGTTGGTAGGAGAAAGCTGATAGAATTGCTAAGAATATCATGTGAAATATTACACGAAACTGCTGAAACATAAAATAAATAACGAAATCAATTTTGCAAGAAAAACTGTAGTTGTGAAACGTAGTTAGTACTGTGAGTCAAAACGTAATAAATGTGTTTAGACATGCAAGCACTAATCAAAATATTTTATAGTTTACAGCCATAGCCGGAATGTTAGGAAAAATGTTGCAATTATATATTTACACCAGAAAAATGTAAATTGTTATAGTGTTACTTTTAATTTGCATTTTATCATTTGTTACAGTATGTTAAAGCATTTTACTGTTCTTTCGTGAATAAAGTTACGACAAAGTAATTAAAACATGAAAGTTTCTTAATTATACTCTAACAGCAATATGAGTTAACTCTTTAACATGTTCTTGCACGGGATAAGTTATTTTATTGGGAAATATTAGCAAATTTCGTCAATAAAAGTTCTTTTTAGGAAAAAATAAGTCTGCATGAAAAATAAGAGTTCCTGTGGATTACCAATGCCTGACTTCATTGTTTATAGTATATCAATTAATAGTTTAGTCGTCACTGTAGATAGTTTTTTTAATAGTTGCAAATACTAATCCCGGATTATCTACAAATAAATAAAATATATATCAATGTATTTTAAAGCAAATTTTCCTACTACAACAGATTTAACATGATTGGTTCAACTTCACTGACGACACACGAAATTCAAAGATGCCAAGTTGTAAAATCGATTCTTCAAAAATGGTATACATTTTATTTCGAAAGTTACCAGTCGTCTCAAAAATTCATATTTTGGCAACACAACACTCGTTACTGGAATGGAAGTATCGGAACAATCCACTTGAGCATTTCTTCCGATAGTTTAAAAATTGGGCATCTGTTTCGTTGTCAACACGTAACTATACCTGAGCGTTTTAAAATTATTTATGATGCTGTTTGTATTTCCAATACCATATCCGTGTTGCAATTATTTGCGGTATAATGCTCGTACAAACAGGAAATTCGCTATTTTATTGTTGCTGTGAGCCACAATCACACATTAAAGCGGATTTTTCTTAGTGTCTCGTCGTTGTCGTGGATGTGACTGTATAGGCCCACAGATTTATGCATATATAATTTGAGTATACTTGTTTCATTAGGCCTGACTAGTATTTTTCATTTATCTTCAGCTTATTCCAGGAGGATATTTTGTGGAATGATTCCAAGAGCATGAAACGCGATGTTCATCTAACTTTTTCTTGCATAAGCTAGTGACGATTTTATTTTTGTATAAATCTCTTTCCTGACAGCAATATAAGTATATCGAAGAAAATAATATGTTTTATACATATTGCAAAACAATGGCCCTACCAAAATGCAACCAAGTATTATATACAAGTTTTAACCATAGCTGCAGTCTCGGGCCAGTCTCTGCGCCATAGGGATGTCAGCGCGCACCACTCAATGTACCGTTACTCAAGCCAGCTCGCTCGGGTCAACCTCCCTTTGCTAGCAGTCTTGCTGGTATAGTCGGTTCACGACGGGAAGAAACTTTTGAAAATCAACATTTGAAAAAACACCCTAGCCGTTAGCTACATGCATATAACATTACAAACAGCGGCGAGCGCGGATACAGTTATGCCGTTAGGTTGCCAGCACAAAGAGAGGAAATAGTTCTAAAGTTTTAACGTAATTGTTAATTTATCGCTTACAAATGGGTTTCGAAAAGACTTGTATCTTATTATGC